>JAVCKU010000079.1:1984566-1997112 GCA_032273985.1 Hypsolebias coamazonicus
ACACACACACACACACACACACACACACACACACACACACACACACACACACACACACACACACACACACACTCTGATGGTCACGTGATGTTTTTTGGTTTTATTTCTGTGATGTTTGTCAGGATTGTGTCCTGTCTGTGTCCTCACATGTCCCTCTGTCCCCCCCAGCAGAAATGTCCAAGCTTTGCTATTAAATGCTTTGATGAAGAATTGAAAGTCCTCTTTAGGGAAATGGACATTTCCTGCCCACGTCTGAATTTCAGAAAGCTGTTGAAGCCTAAAAAGGTGAGCAGGAAACAGACACAAACAGAAAAAAAACACATGTTCAGACACAAAAGTTCAAAACTTTTATTGCATAAAATACAAACACACCATCATACTGGGTCGAAAGTGAAATACTGGATTGGAGGGGACAAATTATTTGACCTGATAAAACAGGTCCGATGGTGGGCGGACCGTGGAAACAAACTCGTGTCATGTTCATTACAATCAGTTCAAAATGAGAAGTTCTAGAGATTATTTCTTGTAAACTGTATTTTCCAATGATTTTATAGTGTTGTAATGGGAAGCTGATGACTACACATTAGACTCAGGGAAGAGACCTTTTTCATTCTGGATCTATGAGGTCAGTATTTTCCCAGAGTTCTGCTTGAGAGAGAAAGAGTGGGTCTGAGTCCAGCTCGTCTGAACAAAAACAAAGCTGACTTGTCATCCAGCAGAATTTTTCCTTCTGCTAAAGTGAGAGCCAACTGAACCTGATCCTGGGCTCAGCTCTGGACCTCAGTTTGTGTCCATGCTCTGTGAGGTTTCCCTCTAAAACCATGAACACGTGTTGTTCCACATCAGAGTGCACACACATTAACACAAGAGAATAGCAAGACTTGTATGCGTAAATAGTTTATTGTTCATGCAGGCCAACACAAGGTCAGCAATGCCATGAAATGTTCAGGACGAGAAGAACCGTCTTGACTTGCCCAAAAAAAAAAAAAAGAAAGAAAGAAAGAAAGAAAGCATACAACAAAAGTATAAAACAAAGCACCAAAAAGTGAAAAAGAACATCTACAAGGTCCAAAAGAAATATAGAAAACAACTTGGTAGAATAGAATGCTGTATGTAGGATGAATCAGTGCAAACAGGGAAATGCACATGATGCATGTTGCACACAACATATACCACACAGGTTGTGCGACAGACCACTGCACAGACCGCGAGCAACATCGAGATGAACTGAACCAGGAAGGCAAGGCAGCGACGCACATGATACAGCCACATCATGCAGCCGCAACAAACATGTTAGGTGTCACAGATGTGACTCAGTTCTGTCGAGTCCGTAGACAGAGAAGTTGTCCACAATGCTTCCGCGAAGGCAAAGACACAACAGCTCATGTTCTGTTCTCAATAAATCCATGTGTCATCCAGTCTCTTCCTCAGACAGTGTTTCCCCAACCATTATACAAGCAGGGCGCCCTGCCCCCTCAAATAACACAACCGAGCGCCCTGCCTACCAACCACCCCCCACAAACCCACTTGACAACTGTTGGTATTGATGTAGTGCTGGGTGCAAAACAAACATGCTAGCAAAAAATGCTACTGACGTACCACCCTGCTGCGCAACCCCCCCAACCCCCGATAAAAACTGGCTGCAACGTAGCGCTAAGTAACGGAGCGCTAAGCAACGGACCGCTAAGCTACAGAGCGCTAAGCAACAGAGCGCTAAGCTAGCAGACAGGCAACACAAACATGACTCTGTCCTGTCCCCCTCCCACCCCCACCTGTTGATAAAAATAAAATACAAGTGCCCCACCAAGGGGACTGATCTAGGAGAAACACTGCTCAGAGACTGAATGCCTGAACGCAGGACCGAGGGGAGAGGGGATATGCTGCACCGCTGGTGGGTCCTGCACAAAACACCGACTCGCTACCCAAGGGAAAATGTCCACCGCGGAGTCCGCAAAAGTTGTCCCAAAGTCCCCACTCACTGATGATCGCAACTCCAAAAGTGCATAGTCATACTCGTAGCGTGGACGTGCAGCCCAGGTGCAGAAAGTCGAAGCAAAAACAACAGCGAACAAATAAAAGTGCGAGTCGAAGCGGAGCGCTCATGCGTGCTGCGGCGCACCTTCATGACAAACAGACAAATAAGATGCACAAGACTCACAAATGCATTTAAGCAGTTTTTCAAATGTGCACAATTAGGAATGTTCTGCACATGCAGACACGTGCACAAAACACCTGCTGTGGAGGAGCCGCCCAACACGAGCGCACGGAGCAGCGGCCTGTCATTGTGACTTTTGACACTTTCTTGCAGCTCCAGATCCAAAAAATGTTAATGCTGCGTTCAAGGCCGGTGAAAAGCCGGGTTTTATTACTGCACGCATACAAATCTTGTTGAACGCTTGTGCGACTACTTTTGACACCGATTTATCTTCATATCCCGTAGGATTTCATTTCACTGTGAATAACTGTCATGAGGTTTCTGTCCTCTGACAGATGTTGTCTGAGATTAAATCTGTTTAAAGTGTTAGGAGTCTCCCCCGTCCATCTTAGTTCTCTTTACTTTTGTTCTACAGTTCAAACATCAAAATGTCGTCTTTTTTTTTCTGTTAGTGGTCGTTTTGATGATCACCTCGTTCTGACTTGTTTGTTGGAAGATGAAATTGTTGTCCTCATTGTGTTGACAGATGTTTTCTCTTGAACACACAGAAACATCTGTCAGATGATTCTGGTTTTGGTGGTCTGTAAAGACATCGCACTTTGTGTGATGAAGTTAACGCAGCTGCTGTGGTCTGATAAAAGCTGAAGAAGGATACATTCCTCAAAAAGCTGCTGAACAGCTGCTGATCTAACAAACAAAGCAATTAAATAAAATGTATGTTATAACACTTATAAAACACAGACTCACAGCTGGAGGCACAAACACTGACCCTGAAGCAAAGGATGAACTTTCCTCTTGTTTCCTTTGCAGTAATCAGTGTATACTCATAACTGATGTGTAAGTAGTACCATAAAACTGTTGTTATAACTGTATATAAATTTATTGTATGATTACAGTAAATTCACTGTATAATTGTAATTCCATATACAAAAATGTACATTTTCTGTATAATTACTCTGTAATGACTACATATTGCATATGTATTATGCAATTACTGTGTAATTACAATGTAATTGTCTGGAATGTATATATATTTTTAGCTTATAAAATGAATTAAAAAAGAAGTTTGTTGTTGTGTAAACAGTGACAACACAGGTTGAACCATGTAAGTTTTTTTTTTTCTGCTCACTTCCTTCTCACTGTCAGCAAAATAACTTGTAGCTCTTGTAGCTCGACCTACTCTTCCAACTGGGCTGTTCCGCTTCACATCAACCTCAGGTTCTCTGTCAGGGGCCTGAGAGTTTGAGGGTTCGGTTAGTATCTTAGCTGTTCCTAGGTGCTGGATAAAATACATATAATCATCTACTTATTGAAAATAAGCCCCACTGAGGACACAAGAAGATTTTATCACACACAGGCTTACACAGATGTTACATTAGAGCTGTCGTTTCTAACCCGGGCCCGAAGCACGGCCCGGGCCATGATAATGTGCTGAATGTGCGGGCCAGTCTCGGGCTTTGATGCGGTTTTACGAGTCATACAGCACGAAGAAAACTAAACAAGAATGCACAATATAAAATTGTGTAAATCTACTTGTTGAGGAGGAGGCAGGTCCGACCGGCCGATTGAAAGAGGTAAAATAACGTTCAGTTAAGAGATGGATCAGCGGATCACCGGCCGCGTACGTCTCCGCACTCTGCTGTCGTCTGCGGTGAAGGAAGTAGCAGCATCTACAAATGTCGAAGCGAGCTTAATAAAAAATAGCCTTGTTCTATGTTTTTCCAAATGATTTAGTGCTAAAAATATTTTTGTTCATCTGTGTAATAGATTATCTTTAGAGTTTAGGCTATTTGTACGTTAATATCCATTTGGTGAAACAAGAAATCTTATTTCTTCCTTTCTTTGAAATATGTGTTTAAAACTATTATGTCAAACTGATTTGCTTATAAAAGCAGTAAAAGCTTAATAAAAAAAGTTTTTTTGGTGGGGGTTGGACCTGTCATTACAGTTAATCCGTCGATTTCGGTTCGGGCTCAGAAAAAAATGATACAGGTTTTGGCAGGGCTGGAATTTCTTAAGCCCAAATGCAACTCTATGTTACGTTGAAGCTGCGGTCACGAGGTTTGCCATGGACAGTATAAAGAAGTGATTTTTTTTTATAATGCTTATCAGACAGACACTGATGACCTCGGTCTGCCAGCTTACAGACCCGGAGAAGGCTTTGGAGTTATCAGGTGCGCAGGCTCCTCTCTGGGCAGACAGAACAACTCTCCAACTCACATTAGATGTGTCCAGTTTCATTACTTTTTGTCTGTCTAAGCAGATCTCACTTGTAAATGAGTCTTCTAGGCTCAATGGGACTTATCTGTCTAAATAAAGGTTGAATGAATGAACAAATAACTGAAATAGCAGAAAAAAAAAAGCTGGAAGGAGCAGAACATGATAAAATGATCAGAAAGAAATTATTTAGGTTGAAAGTAGCGGAATTAACAAAAAAACTTTAATTTATCTGAAAGCAGCTGCAATTAGCTAAAAAAAAAAAGGTAAATATAGTTGAAAAGGAGAACAAGCTGAAATAAGCAGAAAGCAGCAATAACGTTTGCCCAATTATGCTGAAAAAGCACAAATTAGCCCAAAAAACAGCTAAAAAAGTAGCTAAAAATCAGAAAGAAGCATAATTTAGCAGAAGTGGAGCGAGCACATTTTTGCTCATTTAGGATGAAGGAAGCAGAAATGAGCGCAAAAAGTGAAAATTACCTGAGAAAAGCTTAAATAAATTTAAAAAACAGCTGAACAGTAGCTAAAAAAGGCAGAAAGAAGCTGAAATTACAAGAACGAAGTGGAGAGAGCACATTTTTTTGCTGAATTATCAGTAGACTGAAAAAAGATTAAAATAGTGCAGGAAACTTGGAATTAGCTGAAGAAGTCAGAATTAGCATAAACACAGCTAAATGGTAGCTGAAATAACAGAAAAAGCTGAAACTTGCAGAAATAAGCTGAAAGGAGCTGAAAGGAGCAAAACAGGCGCACAAAACAGCTGAAAGTAGCTGGAAAAAGTTTAAATTTTCATCAGGAAGCTGAAAGAAGCTGAAGGAAGCTGAAGCAGAACAAAATGTGAAAGGAGCAGTAAAAGATTGTAAACACATCTGAAGATGTGAAGGATGTAAAATGAGTTCAGTTCATTTTCTGTGAGGAACAAAATGTCAGAAAAGGCTAAATATTTTAAAAAGCTAAAGTTGCACCAATACCAAAAGCCACAGCAGGATTGTCCTGAAAGAGCCGAACGGTTTATGATTTGTTGAAATAAAAAACTGCAGCACGAGAATCACGCCACAAAACATACATATAAAAATGGATGACAAGCGAGAGACTGCTTCATGAACATCCAGACAATAATGAAACAGCTGATCCGTCCCGTTAAATGGTCCCGTCGGCCACTTGACCTCCTGTTCAGGACGGCAGCAGGGCAGCTGTTTCTAAATTAATATTTATCTTCAGATCCTCGTTTTGACCTCGTTGCATCATGACCAGCCTGCGTCTGTGTCTGACAAAGAGGCATCATTTCATCTGCTGATGGGCGAGATTAAAGGATGAAGTGAGCACAGAGGGATGAGCCGGGTCGGAACACGAGGCAGGGGGTGAGCTCGAGATGATCGGATGTACATCGTGCACGACGTTTAGCTTGTCTGCGATTTATGAAAAGGTTTAGCTGGCTCTGAGAAACATGAGCAAAATGAAAAGCAAATTCATGAGAAATTCATTAAATAATGCAATTTATTTATTAAAAAAATTAAAATAAAACAGCTTATTTCATTTCTGTCATACTTTCTCCCTGGCCTGAAATAGGAAAAACATATTTTTATATTTATATTTATAAGCAAATATGCTCCACCAGCAGCCTTCCACTGCAAGAGAAGAGTTCAAAACCAGTAAAACCCATCAGCTCCAGTTGTGAAAAATAGAAGAGGAAAGCTGGTTCTTTATTTTTATTCTTTACACTTAAACCTAATTTGTTTCACATAATGGCTCACTGGTGCTCCAGTTTTCTTTCCTTTTCCTCTGAACATCTGTGGGAGGCTCCGGAGAGATGAAGGTGACAGGAAAATAAATAGTGCAATAACAAAAAATAATAATTATATCATGTGTTTGCATGTATTTCCATTAATGCACAATTTTCCTAATTGTGAATAAAAGGCGAAAAGCAACCGGAGTATTGACATATTGACTTCTCTGCAGATCCTCTTTAGCTCAGCTTTTTATTTTAAAGTGGATCAGCTTTTTGCTACAAATACAAAATCATTTTAGCTCCCTGTTTTTCCATTTATGAGCTGAAGTGCAGCAGAGAGCAGCTGCAGGAAATAAAACCTGATTGTCTTTCAAGAAATCGACTTTTTGTTTTTTTTTTTACGGCTCCTTGCAAGATAAACCTGCTGAACCGCGGCTCGGCTGTTTCAGACACTGCGGCGGTGTCGGTGTCGTCAGGATTATTTGTGCTGCTGAAAGCTTGCAAAGCGCAGAGCTGTGCCTGGAGGTGTGGGGGGCAAATGTTAAACAGGAGAGCTGAACTGCAGCTGCTAAAAAGCAAACAGCTCATCACTCTGAGGCCTCACACAATTACAGCTTCATGGCTTGTTCGTGTCGGCCTCAGAAAACACAGAAATAATGGACTGTGTTTGTTTATGTGCCATAAAGTTTTACGAGGTTATTTATCTGCTGTTTAGCTGAAGGTCGTCAACACTTACTCTGAAAGGTGGCGGGCGATATGCATTCCTTCAAGGACTTTGAACTTCCCCTGCTTTTTGTATTAAATCAAACAAATTAGTTTGTTGTTCAAAAAAGTGAAATAGTGAAAGATCAAGTCTTTTCCCTCCATTTGAAACTTTCTGTTTCTATCTGAGGCTGAACTCTGCCTCTCCCTGTGGCCACTTACCTTCTGCAAACATGAACAGACGTTTGTGGCGCTGTAAATAATATCTCGTATAAATTATACACAATAAGAGGCCAATTATGTTATTGAGCTCTGCATTGATTGACCTCCCTCTTGTTTTTATGACGAGCTCAAACTCCATCTGCATCAGTTCGGCTCTGGAGAGTTAAATTCTCCACAATCTCCTCAATTAGCAGCAGGTGTTGGTTGGTTGCGGTGCTCCACCTGTCAGGCTGCTTCATGGAAGCAGACGTCCTTGCAGCTCCGTTGTTGTTCGGAGGACTTGGTTTACGAGGCTCGTGTGCGCTGCCAGATGCTGCAGGATAATTGAAAGGAAACTGTCTGGACCATCCATCCTCCTCCTCCTGCTGCTGCTGCTGCTGCACTTCCAGGATGTTGGTGGTTCATTCATACATCCTCATCTCTTTGTATTTTTAAGTCTGTCCACTTGTTCTATTTATGACACTGTAAAATAAAAGAGCTTGCATACGGGCAACTCTGAAGTATTTTGCAGAAAATGATCCTGTTCAGTCAGTGGATGAAGCTTTTAAGGAGGTATAAAATACACCCCCACCCCCACACCCCCCCAGGGACATTCAAGTTGTCTTTGCAGCACTTGAGTGTTGCGTTTATGAGACCAATAAGAGTTTGTCGTCTGTGGATAAAGACCAGTAACCTCCTCTAAGCTAGCTGCATGCACAGAACTCAAGTTGCCTCAGATTCTTTTTATTGAGTTTATATTCCTGGCTCATTTTCAGTCCGTGCACGTGCGTCGCTTGCCATCCCAGAAGACTTGGGATCGTGGGTTGTTGCCACCAGCTGTAGTTTTTGGAGCCGATGCTGTTTTGTGTGGTGAAAGAAGCCTCGCAGGCTTTCCTCAGCCGCCTGTCTGGGATTTTCTGCGTGCAGACTTCATGTTCCTGCTGGTGTCATGTGGGTTTCCTCCAGATTCCCTCAGCTTCCTCCCACATGCCTCATCAATCAGCCAGGATTGATCTACGAGGGGTTTTGATTCATATTTTATATGGACTGCAATCATTTTCTTTAGAGCATGTGAATATTTGAAGACAAAGCCGTCTGTAAAATCCCTCTCTGCAACAATGCAATGTGTAGTCCTTGGTTTTCTTTTAGTGTTGGATTTACCGTAATTTCCAGTCTATAGGCTGCTACTTTTTTCACAATCTTTGGACACCGTGGCTTGTACAAGTACAATGCCGCAGCAAATTCATGTTTTTTTTTTATTTTTATGCTATTTACAGTATTTTTTTTTCATGAGCTAACGAGCTTCCTGCTGCCAAAAACATTTAGTGGTAGCAGCACTGTTCTCTCCAGTGATTACCGGTAGTCTGTTTTCTGAGACTAGTTTTTATGTTCTTTCAGTATGTTGTAGATTTACGTATTTAGTAGAGTAGGCATGAGGCAGAAAGGGTGTTACCATGAAGACCTGTGATGATCAGCTGTTTGTGTGTGTGTGTGTGTGTGTGTGTGTGTGTGTTCAAAGCAAACTAAAGTCTTTGAAACGCCAACTGGTGGTTGATTCTTGTACTGCAACAAGAGCTGCACGTCAGGAGCTGCGTGCAGTTTCTGAAATTAAAATGTGGACACCTGCGGCTTATCCTCAAACGCGGCTTACTTATGTACAAAATTGTGTTTTATTTTAAATGTAGTGTGCACGGCTTATTGTCAGGTGCGCGCTATAGACCGGAAATTATGGTACGTCCAATTCTAGGAACAAATCTGCTCCACAGATCATGCTAAATGTCTGAATTGTAGAAGAGATCAACAAAGAATGTGTGAAATGTTTAACCAGAGGGGAACTTACGGTCTTAAACTCATTCAAGCTTCAGAAAGTATTTCATCTGGAACGCTCCTCCATATCTAACAGAAAGTGTAAGCTGCGTCGACCAATCACGTCTCTTCACGTGTAATTAAGCCAATAGCGTGCTTAACGGAGTCTTTGAGACACGCCCACAGTAGACAGGAACAAACTTTTGAATTCTGTTAACAGATTTAAACTTGATGAAACCACAGAAGTTAATTCTGGTAACATTTCCGAAGTTAGCAAAAATGCTAATCCACGAAACGAACAATTAGCTCCGCTGTTAGCTGTTAGCCGTTAGCTGTTAGCCGTTAGCTGTTAGCTGTAACTGTGAGCACCACAGTAACATTTCTGTTACAGGACTAATCAGATGGTTTTCTCCCAACACAACATCCTGGTGCATTAGAAACCTGACAGGACCCTCAGACAGAGGCCGGTCCATCCTAGGAGCAGAACCTCCAAACAAGCTGAGCGCTGCGGCGTCTACAGTTCAGTTCAGTGAGGAAAGTTCAGACCTCCATGTTGGAGAAACTGAACAAACAACACAGGAGAGGCAGCTCCTCAGGACATGCCTCGGCTGTGCACCTTCACCTCAAGGATGAGACACTCTGCTGAGGAGCTAAATGATCATATTTCAAACAGAAGACGAATGGTTTAAAGAGGGTGGGGTGTCCACATGCTATTTGTAATAATTAGAGATTATTTGTGTTGTTAATCCCGTACGAATCAGCCATGTCAGTAATTTGTAAATGTCAAAATTCCCCCACAATTTATCTACTATGTTTTGCTGAACTCTGAGGTCCTGTGATAAAACTAATCTAATGTGAATAGGCATCTCTGTGATGTGGACAGAAATGGGCGGGATCCGATACGTAATTAGACGGCGTACGTTTCCTGGATGCATTTTTATTTGCTTTTGGCAATGGAGGCTGCATTGGAGTGCATAAATAATAATGATAATAAAATAATAATAATCATTTTATTTAAAAGCGCCTTTCAGGCCACCCAAGGACACAACCTTTTGTGTCCCGGACCAGCAAAAGCCTGTGTGGAACACACAAGTGGATGTTGCGCAATACGCAGTGCATTAATATCTGGGAAATGTCCGTGAATTTCAGTTAAATCTCAGGCTTTGGTTATCCCGTGCGAACGCGCCACATAGAAAGCAGACGTTTGGGAGTAATTCATTGATTACGTGTGATCCTGACGTAAAACTAATCCCATGTGAATAGGGCTTAAAACAGACCTTCTAGGGAGGGGCGAGTGGATTTAATATAAACTGCAACTGATAAAAAGTCTCCCAGATGAGAAGCAAAACATCTCCAACTCCTGTTGTTCTTTTTTAAACTTTCTTTTTGAGTCTGTTGGTTTAAATACGTGGATTTTTGCATTTGAGTTCAAGCGGTCTTTAGACGTTTACATCTAAAGGGTGTTTGTGTGTGAGAGCAGCGCTCGTCAGTGTGCGGCTCTCGCGAGGCCTCGGCCGCGGTCCTGTTGTGTGGACTGCAGGTAACTTCCCACCAGTTGGTTCCTCTCAGCCCATCAGAAACTCTAACTGTGTGAACACGGTGCCATTTCATCAAGGAGAGGCCGACAGAGGAAACCAGCGGGATGTGTGACTTCCTGCGACTGAGCTTGTAAACAGAGACGCTCGGCGTGGCATGAAATCAAATCCAACTCCTTTTGTGGAGCTACAAGTGACGTGCGTTTTACGAAGCGACACCTCCTGTCGTGTTTCTGCGTGTCGGAACTGTCGAGGCAGGTTTTCAGGATCTGCTGTGGAAATATTGCAGTTTTGACAAACAGCAGTTTTTTTTTTATTTGATGATTTCACAACTTGTGCTGTTTCTGCTGCTGAACGGCAGAAATGAAGGAAAACATGCCAGAGTTTTTATTTATTGCATTTGTTGCATTACTTTCTTATTTCTCTTGTGTTTTATTGCTCCACGTGTTTTTGCTTTTTGCACAGTGCACTTGTTTTAACGTTAGAGCAACGGTTGCCTGGTTGTGTGGATGAGTTTCCATTGCGGTTTCACAGCGCTGGCTGCTTCAAGCCGCCTTCACACCAAACCACCGATCCACTGTCCCACAGTCTCCCCAACAGGAGGAGCAATAGGAGTTGAGCCAAAGACTGGAGTCCTGAAGATCCTGAGACGTCAGACTTGTTAGATGTGAGACTCCCAGAAAACGTACGGACGTGAGCTCAGACAGATTGTTTGACTCTGACGGGATGATTTGGTAAATCTTTGTTTTCCTGACAGTTTGTGTTTTTCATGAGCTGCTCGTTCAAACGTCCCCTCGTCGTTTCGTTGAGGCTGAGAGGAACGCCACAAGAAATGTTTCTTTTGAAGGGGGATCATGCAAAAACTGGTGTGAACGTGTTTGCTCATCTGTCTGTCAGCAAAATGCCTCAAGCACCAGAGAACTCTGTTTTAATGAAACTCCCACCACAGCTGATCCATCCTTGGAAACAAATGTGGCCACGACTCAGCCAGTTTCGTTCATCTGGTGCAGCGACTTGGCTCCACAAAATAAAGCCGCTGCCGGCTCATTAGGTTTAAATCTGACATGCGAGCTGTGCTGCGTCCAACTGGTGCTTTAGTTTATTCAAACTAACAGGATGAATGTTGTCGTCCGTCAAACAGCGCCTGCATTAATTCAAGTTTGACTGAAAATGACATCGATCAAAAAAGTGACGTCAATAGAAAGGTTTACAAAAACCTACTAACCCCGCCCGCACCTGGTGCCATGACTCAGATCTGGTAATGTGTGGCCACGCCCCTCATGCAGTTACCTGAAGGGTAGGACAGATGTGAACAGCTGTGCCACTATAACAGTTAAATGACATATAGCATTCACTTCTGGCTCTAACATCTGGTGGAGTAGCAGCTGAGAGTCATCCCCAACACACACTGTGAGCTGTCGCTCAAGACCTTTGGTTGAAGCTTTGTCATTTAGCTTGGCAGCCAACGGGTTCTTAATTAAATAAATTATCTATTTGTGTAAATAATGCACTTATAGTGGATTTTATTGTCTTTTTAATAAAGTCTGTTTAGAAATTTTGTACCCAAATTAACATTTATATCAGGGAAACGTCCCGTTGCTGCAACTTCAGATTTCTTCTACAAAAATAGCCGCCACCCACGAGAGGCTCGTCCTGGATTCACCAATAAAGACAAACATGAAGACGGGTGTTTGTTGTGACTTGTGTCAAAAACGACAAAATAATAATTATCAGATGAATTGTCTTTTTCTTTAGCCGTCGTGTTTTTATATTCAGAGCAGGGAACCACACGGGGATGAAACAAAAACAGTAAAAGTGACAAGAAGACAACGTCCGGCTGGGAATACGGTTTGGTGGGATGATGTGCCGTCAGCGTGACCCACTTTGAACTTTTCCTCCACGGCACATGAGCAGAATCGTTCTGTTTCACTGAGGGTGTGGAAGAGCCTGACAACTCAAAACTTCACTCCTTCTGTTTCAGAAAGCAGCGTTCAGGAAGAAAGCAACGACAATGATGGCAGCGTCTGTGGCAGCGACTCCGTCTTCTACAAGCAGAGCGAAGGTGACAAGCATGTGGACGAGCAGGCCGTGCTGCAGACGGCTAACTTCAGCCACAAATACCATCTAACTTCAGCCACAAATACCATCTAACTTCAGCCACAAATACCATCTAACTTCAGCCACAAATACCATCTAACTTC
>JAVCKU010000079.1:1997212-2007419 GCA_032273985.1 Hypsolebias coamazonicus
AACTTTCCCTCCATTTTGGCAGAAAGCAGCAGCCAGAAGCACTGTTGGCTTCTGGGTAGTGTAGTTCTTTTGACTGGCCTTACAGTGTAGGCTTACTGGAAGAAAACTACAACATGGCGAGGCCAGTCCAAAGTATTTTTTTTTTCTTAACTTTTTATTCCATACTGTCCCAATCACGAGTAATATTAAAGTTGACAGTCGTCAAAAGAAAATGTGAAAGAGCGAGTCCACGAAATTCAAACCGTGGAGTAGCAAGGGACTTCTATATTTCTTTTGCACTTTTTGGAACCCTTTCATTCAACCTTTATTTAAATGTTAGTCCCATTGAGCCACGAGGACTCATTTACAAGAGAGACCTTATTGAATGCTTTAGGATTTCTTGTTTGTTTTTAACAAGTGAAATCAGTTCTTTTCCTGAACATTTCATTGCTCTGTTGACCCTGTGTTTATTTTTCATATGACGAATGTAACATGTAAGTCGTCACTCAATCAAGTGTAAAATAATGTCGACAATTTATTAGTGTATAAATGTGGCACTTTTATTCCCAATCATTAAACCAGAGCTACTCATATGTTCTACAAGCCTACAAGTCAAAGGAGAAGCTGACAAAACTAAGTGCAGAAGGCCACAAACTTCAGATTCCCACACCACTACGCATATGAGAATGGGTCAAGCTTCCTGGACATGAAGGCTTGTGGCTATAAGCTGCATTTGGTGTCACCTAGGTGGGTGGCTAAATAAGGACAAACAAAACAAAAATAAAGTGGTTAATCCACCCTTACAAGACACACTCCCAGATCTTCCGTTCTATAGGCCATGCAAGGCCCGGGCAAACCACCAAAAACAATTCATTAAACTCAACTCAAAAAGGACAGCAGGAAACAGTACATCTGAAACTGTAAAGACATCAAACTTCAATTAATCTTGACAGTGCCATCTACAATTCATTTCAATAGTCATTAAAATACATTATATAAAAACAATACCTGACACGTCGTCACACCCACGTGCAGCTGGATGTAGAACACACCTTAAAATCTTGTGTGTGATCACACTGCAACATCCAAACAACACATTAGGAGAGATACCTGCATTGAGCTTTTAAAATCACCAGATCATGATAAATAATATGATTTCTTACCACACACCCCAACAGCAGAAGCACAATCAGAGCTCTGACAAACATTTCTGAAAGGCCACACCTACTCCTTTATCTGCTTGCCTTTCAGTCAGTGATGTAGAGCACCAGCAGGTGCCACTGGTTACATAAATAAATAAATAAATAAGTGAAATTAGCTGAAAATGCAAAATTTAGCACAAAAACAGCTGAAAGGAGCATGACAAGCTGAAATTAAGAGAAAGAATTGGGCTAAAAGTAGCAGAAATTACAATGAAAAACTTGAATTTATCTAATAAACAGCTGAAAGTATCTAAAATGCTTAAATGCTAGCTGAAATTGTAACAAGCTTACAATAGCAGAAAAATGCAGAAAGAACCTGTTTGCCCAAATAGACTGAAAAAAAGAGCACAAAAAGTGGACTTTGTCTAAAAAAAATTACATTTAGCAAAAAACAGCTGAAAAGTAGCTAAAAGGGCAGAAAGAAACTAAAATTGCCAGAAGCAAATGGAGAGGGCACATTTTTGCTGAATTAGGCTGAAAAAAAGTTAAAATGAGTGCAAAAAAATCTGGAATTAGCTGGAAAAAATAAAATTTGCATAAAATAGCTAAAAGGTAACTGAAATATCAGAAATAGCTAAACTTGTATAAACTGAAAAGAGCATAACAAGCTGAAGTTAGCAGAAAGAAGTTAGAAGAAGCACAAAAATGTTGTAGATAGCCAAAAGGATCAGAAAGGATCACAAAACAGAAATTAGCTGAAAGTAGCTGAAAAAGTTTAAATTTGCAGAAGGAAGCTGAAAGAAGCTGAAACAGAACAAAATGTGAATGGAGCAGTAAAAGGTTGTAAACGCATCTAAAGATTTGCAGGATGGAAAATGAACTCAATTCATTTTCTATGTGGAAAAAGTGGCTGAAAAGGCTAAATATTTCAAAAAGCTAAAGTTGCACCAATACCAAATGTCTGGACTGTCCTGAAAGAGCTGAATGTTTTGATTTATGATTTGTTGAAATAGCTGAAAACTGCAGGGAATGATGCTCTGCTCTTGTAATCATTAGATTACATTCACATGCACACAAATCCCCCTGATAAACACAAACTGTAGACATGCCCACTCACAAATCGTATAAAATGATCCCTCCCCCTCTGGCAGACATAACAGCTAATGCCTCGAGAGCAAATCTATAATTAAATCAATCTGACGAGTTTATTGTTTATTGGTGATGTGAGTTGTTTCTGCATTTTCAGCTGGACTTTTGGATAACAGCAGCTTTTAAAAAGTAAAGTTCTGTGGAAAAATTGTAAATGATCATCAGCTTATCTGTTGCAGATGTCTCTGTGAATAAGCTCAGTTTGGGGAAATTGTTTGATTGACGAGCTAACGGCTAGTTTAACCACCCACCGTCTTTAAACAACTCCAGTCTCAACTATTTTCATTTCAGCTTTTGTTTTGAAACATAATATTGAAAGTATCTCAGGCTGCACAGGAAGTGCTACAGCTAGCTACTGCTGCCACGAGTGCTTCTAAATATGTACTGAAATCCATGTGAATAACACTTCATTGTAAAACAACACTATTATAATGGTTTAAAGATTAGAATTCTCATCAACTGTGAATGTTTGGTTAGAACACATTATTTTGCAAACAGTAAAATGTGTTCTCATACAACTTAATGTGTGTACGAGGTGTGAGGTGCTGGCGGTATTTCTTTATGTTCCTGGTCAAAATATGAAGTTGTCCTCCTGACATTAGGTTTATCAGATACAAAGTTATGCCCTGGTATCTGTATGAACAATATGTTTTCTGAGCTAATCCTCAGACAACTGATGTTTGTCTGTCTGACTTGTCTCCAATATTTAATAAAAATGACATATTTAACTTCTTAATTACTTCTCTAAGGTTTATTAATAAATGGCAATAAAATTTCCTCCACAACTTGCTCTAAACATTTTTAAATTGTTGTTTATGGAGCCATCTGCTGCAGGTAGGATGTTTGTGATTGAAATGATCTGAACTTTTCCTTTATGCAGTTTGCACACAAAACACATTTCTTGTTTGTTAGATTATTATTATTATTTTTTTAATTAGCTCACAAACCTGTCATAGTTTTTGTGTTTTAAATAAACAACAACAAGGATCCCACATCAGAAGTTATTCCTTCAACACCCTCGTGATGTCTTTTTTTTTTTTTTTTTAGATTTAAGATTAGGATTATAACTGATACCAATGGTAAAGTCTGTAATTTGATTAATCTCCACAAACTGACTCCAACATTTTTAGATCACTGCACAACAATGTTAGGGGGGAAAAAGTTATATTTTATTCTACAAAGAATCAACGCGTGTCATTTCCTGCATGTCGGCCATGTTGCATCAGTATGTTTCTGCAGGAGCCGCCAGCTCAAAAACAGACAATTTGACATTTTCATGTACTCACTATGTATACTATACAGGTAGATTACTTATTTACATTGGCTTTTGTCTTCCTGCAGACTGTATTTACATAATTTAATGTTTTTGTGTTCAGTTTGCTACTTTCTGCATCATAAACAATAATTTTACTTCAACAGCTGCATTTACTCAACATATTGTTCATTACACATTAATCTGCTCCTGAAAGAGGGAGATGAGTTAAAGCTGAACTCAAGGCCTAGAAAATTGCTTAACACGACTATGGGATGTATAATGTTTATGTGCAGAGCTCATAAAAGTTCACAGTTTTTGAACAAGAAGATAAAAATGTCTTGACCTGCTGATGGATCTAAATGTGACGTTCAGGAATCTGTAGAGGTACTGGAGAGAAAATTTTAAAAGTTCATCCAAATTTATTTAAATGAGATAAATATATGTATGCAGATGTTCATCCCTGTTAAAGTAGTTCACCATGGTGTGTGTTTTAACAGGACACAGTATGGCAGAGACCCTCACAGTCGCCCTGCGTGTCGCTGAGGAGGCTATAGAAGAGGCCATCGCAAAGGCCGAGGCGTTTCGAGACAGTTTGGTGAGCTGTCGCTTCGTTCCATCGCCTTTCCATCCATCTTTCTTATAATGATTTCTCAGTGATGGCCTCCTCCATCACCTTCTTGCACCTGTTCTCTTGGTCACTCACATAGATGCAGTGCTCATGTGTGTGTGTGTGTGTGTGTGTGTGTGTGTTTTAAGGAGAAACAGAATGAAGCTCGTTATCTGCAGGACCACAGAGAGGAGCTCATAGAAGAACTCGCCACAACAATCGTACAAAAAGTAGGTTATCTGAGTCTGTGAGTTTTTAATGTTTCTTCTCCTTTTACATGGTTTGAAATGGTTCAAACGTTTAAATGCAAATGTTTGAGATTAAAGTTGGTGTTCACCAGGGTGTATGTCTCAGCCCACTGTTGTTTATTGTTGTAATGGACTCAGTTTCTGAGCTTATTTGGAGAGAAGTGTCGTGGGATGTGTTGTTTGTAGATGACTTAGTTGTGGCTGGAGATTCTGAAGTTAATCTCCAAGATAGTTTCAGACGGTGGCACTTGAGAGTAAAAGGTCTGAAAATAAATGCAACAAAAACAGAGATTATGGTCTGCTCGAAAGCTAACGAGACTTTAACAATTACTGATAATACAGGAAAAGTACTGAAGCAGGTCAAACATTCAAGTATCTGGGGTCGGTGATGAATGTTGAAGGAAGCTGTGATGAAGACGTTAAATGCAGAGTTGGTGCAAAGGAGTTGACAGCAGTGCTTTGTGACTAAAGGATGCCGATTCATATTAAAGGGAAAGCGTAGAAGATGTTGGTGTGCCCATGATGCTTTGTGGAGCTGAAGTATGGACATTAAAGAGAAAGGAAGAGGAACTCCTGGAAATAACAGAAATGCAGATGCTACATGGGATTCTTGGAGCATCCCTCAAGGATGGACGGCGAAATGACGATATCAGACAAATGCTTGGCGTGTCATGTGTCACGGACAAGATACAGGAATCAAGAATGAGGTGGGCATGTGCAGCGAATGGAAGATGGCAACAAGGTAAAAAGACTATTCAGTGCATAAGTTTTTGGTCAAAGAAGCAGAGGACGGCAGAAGAAGAGGTGGATGGATCTGATCCAGCAGGACATGAAGACACTCCATCTCACAACAGACGATACACGAAACAACAAAATGGAGAAGAAGAATCCATGTGGCTGAGCCTGCTCCGGAAGGAGCAGGACCTACAGCCTGGAGGAGAGAGAGAAACATTTAAAGCAAAGAGCAGTTTTAGGAGTTTACTTTCCATTTCATTGCTTTAGAAAAGAAACATGTTCTTCCTTGTTTTTATTTCAGATCATCCGGAGGAGGAAGCTCTCAGAGATGCAGACAGAGTATGACTTTGTCTGGCCTCAGCATCAGCCTCTGACTCAACTCGGTGACCTTCCCTCCCCATCTCAGCCTCACACCTCGTCACAAGACCCTCTGAAGACCTCCTACCCCCTCTGGGTGAGTCTCCGTCTCCCCTGATGCAGCTCAGGCCTCAGGTGTGTGGAAGAAACAGAAAAAGACAAAACTGCTCCGAAGTTGCTCAACTGTTTGTGGTTTGTGAGGTGTGACAGGTCAATCTGCATATGTATGTGTGTATCTTACCTCAGATCTACAACCTGAACCCCACACGCTCCGCTCTTTGAACTGAGAAAGCTCCTCGGACGAGAAGCGAAACGTCTTCTGTTACAAATAAAGTCCAGTTGTTTTTGTCTTGAATGTTTTTGAATTTGTGGAGAACTCATAAAAGGAGGTGGTGAAACGATCCCAAACCTCCGCACACATGAAGCTCATCAGATGAATCCGTTCTTTTAATATCAACATCCAAACAAGTTTATTTTATTTAGACTGCTATTAAAACCCTTGTGGAACCACCAGGAAAGTGATGACAGCTCATGCAGGTTTAATCTGACGATAGATAATGAACTAAAACTGTTTTAAACCTGATTTTAGATTTATTTATTTATTTATAATATTTTTATATTTTATTATTTTTATTTTACATCAAACTTTTTGCATTTTGGCTGAAATTGTTGGTTTCCTAAAATAAATAATTACCGTATGTTCTTGCGTATAAGTCGCAATTTTTGCATAGATTTCTCAGTCTTGCGACTTATATACTTTTTTTTTCATATTCATAATGCAATTTTTGACTGACACCTTAAATTTCTAAGGACGCAACAGCGAGTCCTCCTGTGCTCGCTCACTTCACTCAGCTGGTGCAGGCAGATGAACGCTGGAGAGCTCACGGCTCCAGCTGCGATGGATGGATGGATGGATGGATGGATGGATGGATGGATGGATGGATGGATGGCACCATGTTGCCCAGGCAAAATGAAGCTGTTTTGACCATTAAATAAACTCATAATAAACGTGATGGGTCAACGATGATGAATAATAAATGCGACTTATATGCCCGAAAATACGGTATCTGAGATATTTAGCACATTTAGCTTTTGCATTTATTTTGTAAGTGTTCCAATATTTTGGGAGTTTTTAGCTATAATTTTTATTTATTTTATCTCATCAAAGGTCTTAAAAGATAAGTTATAACTTTATTATAGATCACGTTACACCCTGACAGGATGAAAACAAACACTTCAGTAGTGAATAAAACATCAGGTCCCATGTCATGACATGTTCTTACTTCTTTAGTATTTATTTAAAAAATACTATAGACATTAAAAGTATTGTTTTATTTGTTTATATTAATGTAGAAAAATGTTTTATTTGCAGTGCGCTCTGACTGAACATGGTTTTTATTTCAGGCAGGAGTTTTAAACTAAAATCCGTTGAGTAGTTCATGAGATATTTTGCTAACAGACAGACAAAAACCTTATCAACCACCTTTTGCATGTCAGTGGTGGGTGATGTAACACTAATACTAATATTAGCAATGATTTGGCTGTATGATCCGTGCATTGTTGCTTTAAATTTGGACAAAATGCCAGTGAGTTATAGAAAATAGACCCTCAGATGCAAGAGTAAAGTGTTTATTTTTTTGTATGTGTTTTTTAATCATGCAACGTACAAAGCATGGACTCAAAAAGTCAAGTGGACCAATCAGGAGTCAGTTTTCCAGGATCTGCTGAATGTTCCAGGCTGATGAAAATGTGCATAAAGCAGCAACAAGCCACACAAACACGAGCTAATGGCTGCGGCTGCATCCAGCAGGGGCCTGGACAGATTTGTCATCGTGGTTTGTGAGCGGAGCATCAAAGCTGCTCTCCCCAGGCCTTTTCTGTTTCCTGCTGTTTGACTCGTACAAGATCAAAGTTGTGTGAAACACGCAGGGATCCTCTCAGTTTATCAGCTTTCTGCAAACAGCCTGGCCGAGACACAAGCCGTGCAAACGGACTCCGACAGCTCCATGGAGCGAAACCTTCCCGTGGAATGCCACGTGCTTTTGAACCTTTTAATCCAGTCAGTCACTGGAGACAATTCTTCACATGGAAACCAACTTTAACATTCAATATATCAAATCAGATTTTTAAAATAGATTATTTAGATAAATTGAACTTCAGCAACAGATACACCCTTTAGTTTTGAAACTGGAATCAGAGCATGTTCTGTAATTTTTACGTGTTCTGTGGCGCCATCTGCTGTTCAGATTTTAAATTACAACCAAAGTACAAGTTTAATTTTCTATGGCCTAAAATACAATGAACAACTATACAATGACCTTTGACCTGTAGTGTTGCAGTATCTACAGCGTCCTGCTTTGTTTGGCTCATATGTGTGTGTTCATGTGTGTGTGCTCGCAGCGATCACAGTCAGCGTTCTCCCTCACCAGTGACGACTCGCCGGAGAAGGATCCAGAGGAGGAAGCTGCTGGAGCCGGAGGAGGAGACCTGCAGGTGTACGCCTCCCTGAAAAGAGACGCCAAGGCTGCGTCTTTACCTGGCTGGAAAAGCATGGATCGTCTGGACAACTCCAGTAAAAACACACTCTCACACACACACGTGCGTGCTGTTTTTTTATGCTAAAGCTAGGCAGAACCGTCAGTTCTGCAGGTATCGATTTAAAATTTGGTTTGGTAGTAGCTGAGAGTAATCCCCAACACACATGTTGAGCACCAACTCTGACTTTGTTCCAAACTATTTGCAGCTGACTGTCTGTGAGCAACATATCTCATGAACAAATGGATGAATTTTAATGAAACGTTCAGGAAGTGATCATTGGAAGTTCATCTGCAACCGTTTACATTTTGGGGTCATTCCAGTTCAAGATGGCTGCCACAGCCAACACAGCTAAAAAAAAAAAACACATGAACCTCAAGGATTCAGTCAGTTCTACAGACATTACGCTAAAGTTTAACGTGGTAGTAGCTAAAAATCATGCACAGCACGTACTTTAAAAGCTACTCATTGCAGAAGAATTTTGTCTGTTAGCAAAATATCTGATGAACTGAATGAATTTTGCATAAAGTAATCACCGGATGTAAATTTACAACTGGTCAGCTTTCACATCATCTCAGATTATCCATGTTGGGCGTCACTAAATCGCCTTCACTCAGTCAGCTGTACAGATGTTGAACTGGTTTTTGACGTGGTAGTAGCTGGGAGTCATTCACAACACGTCCTCTGAGAGACATCTTGTAATAATCAAGTCGACCTGAGCTGCTTGTTTCTTTGATCATGTCCCTCCAGGTGCGTCCTCGGTGCTGCAGAGCCCCGACGGGAACTGGATTGCTCTGCACAGTTCCCTGCTCTCTCGGCCCAGCCTGCTCACCAAGAGGAAGAGCCTGGTGTTCAGCGTGCTGGAAAAGGAGTCCAGCGTGGTCTCCGCTTACGACGAGATGGGCTCAAACTCGGAGGGGGAAGACGACGGCGGCTGGGGCGCGGCTCTGCAGCAGTTCCGCCGTCGCCTGTCGGACGAGACTTATTACACGGACTCGCAGCACGACCCGGAGTGGACGTACGCTCGGCACCTGCCGGTCGCCTCGCCGTCCTCTGGACCGTGCACCAACACAGAGACGCTCCACTCAGACTCGAAGTCCTCGTCGTTGTCGTCTGCGTATCCTCACGAACCCACTCACAAGCTGCTGAAGAAGAAAGGACCAGCGGATCATCATCCTCATCCTCATCAGCAGCCGCTCTACCAAAACTCCGCCCACTCAGAGGCGCTGGACGTGAACTTCAACCCCAAGGTGACACGTCTTCATGGCTCGCTGACCTGTAGAATGAGTTCAAATGTCTGTGGATGGTGCTGACGTAAATATATTTAACTTCATCATTAAGAGAAACTGCAGCCTCTTTGTGTAGAAGATGCTCTCCATCACTCCCTTTAATCCTTTAATCCAGACACCGTCTGCTTTGTGTTCACTGAGGAATCAAACTCGTACGTATAACTTTCTGCACTCCTGTACTTTGATTAAATGAAGTCCCTCTCCTTCAGTTTGAACCTAACTATTAAAGCTAAAAGTCAAATTGTGCCTGGGATCATCATTTAAGTCCAGATCTCGGTTTGAGGGCATGAGACTGCAACAAAAACCCGTTCTTCTGCTTTTAAGCTTCTCTTTGGCACATCGTTGTGCACGTAGAGCTGAACTAACATGATTTTACTGCAGCAAAACATCAACCTGTGTGTTTTAAAGGTTTCCACAATTAGGAATGTGCTGATTTTAGGCACTATTTTAGAAGTTTATTGTTCTGTAATAACAAAAATGTAAAAATATGTGAATTAAAGCAGGTGTTTTTAGGGGATTATGAGTAAGTGCATGAACAGAAACAAACAGATATGAATCTCTGGCTGAGAACAGAATACTAAAATAATCTTGTGATGGAGTATGCAGGACATTAGAAAAGTGCAGAATCAATGAGATGTCAAACAAACACAAAAATTAAAGTCATTTTATTAAACCCATTAAATAAATCAGTTAACACGAGTCATGTGAATTTAATTCACAGCACTGAATTCAAGACAACGAACACACATTGATTCCATTTTCATCTTTTATATTTGTGAACTTGAGTTTAAAGAGCAATAAACCAGGAGCACAAACCACCAGCAGATGGAAGCAAACCGTCCTGACAGATTTATATATACAGTATACTGTATATATATATATATATTTTTTTTTTTTTTTTCATTCATTCA
>JAVCKU010000079.1:2089868-2100433 GCA_032273985.1 Hypsolebias coamazonicus
ACAGCATACTCCATAGTAGGAAAAAAACAGTTTGCTGGTGCTAAGATGGCCTCTGGAGCCCGCCCTCTCCCTCGTCAACTCCTCTGAGACAGTCGTGTCAAAGTGGTTCAAAACGCCAAAGTTCATGCTCAGTAATTAATTTATGATAATAAAAGCCAAACCGATAACTTCTGCAGTGAGTCTGAATTATAAGTGGTTTTATTGTTAGTCCAGTTCTTGAACGTGGACCAGCACAGTGAGGTTCAGGTCTTTATTTTGTGTGTGAGTCCATTTATTGATTTCTTTATTTTTGCAGCTTCAGCCTTATCTCTTTAGGTCTGTGATCCACACATGGAAGTTCAAGGCTGGTCTGTGTTGACCCTGCTCTGATGAGATCACGTTAATGTGCCCTGACATCGTCTTTAACCCACAGTAACCAGTTTTTATCTACAACTCATGGTACAAAACTCTAAACTTTCCACTAATGAGTGTTTAAACTTTGGTTTGGATTAGAGTGACCCTCTGGGAAGTGTCTGTGAGACTGACAGTTTCTTCTTGAACTTTTAAGTTCAGCTTTACCAGAAGTCAGTCCTCGTCACCTGACGTCACGTGAGAAACAGCTGCTGCTGCTGGGATCAACACGCAGAGCGCACACGCTCAGAACTGGACTCCTCTGATCCGTTTGGGTCAGATTCACTGATAAAACAAGGAAAAATGATCAGACAGAGGAGTAAACCAGAGACGAGACAGTTCAATGATAAAACATGAGCTGATTAAAACCCCAACCACCAACAGTGATCGTGAGCTCCAGCAGCAGGGCTGCCCCCCCCCCCCATTAAACCCAGCCTCTGAACCAGGTCTTTGTAAAACAGAGAGGGGCTAACGAGGGAGGAGGGGAAGCAAACAGGGACCATGTGATGTGAATCCTCTGATTTAATTTATAGACGTCTGTGGACAACAACACTGATAAGTGTGTTTATGTCAGTGACTGCTTTTAGGAGCTTGTAGAAAAGAGTAAACATTTTCAGTTGCAGATTTTTTTTCTCTTACGCTGTAAATTGACTCACCTCTACTCGTGTCTGCGTGACCAGATATTCTGTTGAGTTGTGAATGAACTTGCAGAAACTCGTTTTTTTTTTTGTTTTAATAACACGTTCTTTGTCTTTATTGTTGCAGGGGGTCAAGAAACCCTTCACAGAGGTCATCAAGGCGAACATCGGTGACGCCCACGCCATGGGTCAGAGACCAATCACCTTCTTCAGACAGGTTGGACACATAATATGAACCCTCTAATAAACATTTTTATACATCTCAGTTATACTGACTCTCTCATGCACTGACTTGTAAAGTTTTGTTGAAACGGCTGCACTGCTCGACTGTTTCTTGTAACTTTGCAGTAAAATGTCTTCAGTTAAAGCAGATTGTGTTTCATAACCGTCACGGTGGTCCCTCACTCTCAGGTGCTGGCTCTGTGTTCGTACCCCGAACTCCTGGAAGACAACAAGTTTCCGGAGGACGCCAAGAAGAGAGCGCGGCAAATCCTCGACGCCTGCGGGGGCCACAGTTTAGGTCAGACCACCGCTCCAGTTTGCACTTTTTAATATTTACCTCGGTGAGTCGGCTGGTTCTGTTTGAGTCAAAGTTCACTCCTCTGCTCTGAAGGGGCCTACAGCGCCAGCCAGGGGATCGAATGTGTTTGCCAGGATGTGGCCCGGTACATAGAGAGGAGAGACGGGGGCATCCCCTCCAACCCCGACAACATCTATCTCTCAACTGGTGCCAGTGATGCCATCGTGGTACCAGTCACACATCAGCACCTGTGTCTCAGGAGTGGGCGTTGTTTTATTGCTGCTTTAATCCTGGACATGTGACATGGTTTTTATAGAACTGACCTTTTATTGAACTCATGTTAATTATACACTAAAACGTACTTTGTACATCTGGGATCCACCCACAGACCTTTGCTACTGTCTCGTTAATTAAATCATGCTACTGAAAAATGTTCTGCTGATCCAAAAATACATTCAAACAGTTCGGTGCTGAGGTGTCGCAGCCGAAACCAGAGAAATGATCGTTTCTGTGGAAAAGCTTAAAGAATGACTCGGCTGAAGTAGCTAAAGCTGAAGTTGTTCAACGTTAAGAAGCAGAACACGAGCTAAAAGATTAAAAAAGAAGGAGGCAAATGTTAGCTGACAGAAGCCAAATGTTAGCTAAAAGTAGCAAAATGCTAGTTAAGAGCCAAAGTAGCAAAAGGGTAGCTTAGCTAAATGCCCAAAGAAACAAAACAAAAAAAAAAACAAAAAAAAAAAAAAAAAAAAAAAAAAAAGCAAAACACGAGTTAAAAGATTAAAAAGGAGGTAAACACCACCTGAAAGAAGCTAAACATTAGCTAAAAGTAGCAAAATGCTAGTTAAGTGACAAAGTAGAAAAAGGGTAGCTTATCTAAATGCCCAAAAAAGCCAAACACTACCTTACAGAAGTAGAACACGAGCTAAAAGATTTTAAAAAAAGGAGGTAAACACCACCTGAAGGAAGCCAAACGTTAGCTAAAAGTAGCAAAACACTAGTTAAAATCCAAAGTAGTAAAAGGGTAGCTAAATGCCCAAAGAAGCCAAACACTACCTTACAAAAGCAAAACACGAGCTAAAAGCTGAATGTAGTAAAGGTTAGCTTAAAACCAAGTAGCAAAGTCTAGCTAAAAGCTAAAGCAGCAATAGGCTGTCTAAATGCTAAGAGTAACCAAAAGGCTATTAAAAGCTAGAAACTAGCTGAATGGTATCTAAATGTAAAAAAACCCTTAAGTAACAAAAGGCTGGCTAAAAGCTAAAATGTTGCAGAATGGTAGGTAAAAGGTAAAACTAGCAAAAGGGTATGTAAAGCTAAAAGTAGCTTAAAATAGAGCAGTACAATGAAGCAGCTGTCAAAGAAGAGTTTGAAGGAACTGAAGAGAGATCAGTTTTCTGGAGTGAAATATTTTGTAAATAAAGGAAAATGAAAAAATACAAAAGTCATTCAAATCAGAAGTCATAGCAGCCGAAACATTCAAACATCTAAACGTTCAGCGGCGTGAGCCGAACGTTTAGATGTTTGAAAAACAGCAGTAAATGCTGAAAGTTGTGTTTTTCCGCCTCTTTCGCTCTCAGACCATCCTGAAGATGCTGGTGTGCGGCGAGGGGCGGGACCGAACAGGAGTGATGATCCCCATCCCTCAGTACCCGCTGTACTCGGCCGCCCTGGCAGACCTGGGCGCCGTGCAGATCAACTACTACCTCGACGAAGAAAAGTGTTGGAGTCTGAACGTGGCGGAGCTCAGGAGGGCGCTGACCGAAGCCAGACGGCACTGCAATCCTCGCGTGCTCTGCATCATCAACCCTGGAAACCCCACAGGTGTGTCTTCTCGAAGCGCTGGACGCAGATTCGCTGAACAGACTCGATACATGTCTCTCGTTTGTTTCGTGTGCAGGTCAGGTCCAGAGCAGGCAGTGCATTGAAGATGTGATCCGCTTTGCCAAAGAGGAGCGTCTCTTCCTCATGGCTGATGAAGTAAATCAACGAGTTTCTTTTATCTCAAAGCCCAAACCGAGATCACACCAGATTAAATCAAATTCTTCTTGTACAGCATAAAGTCCAGTAAACCTTCATATCCACACATTTTGCATTTCATCCGGCTTTTATGTGTCCGGGGTCGTTTTCACAGAGATGTTTTTCTGCTGCAGGTCTACCAGGATAACGTCTACGCAGACGGCTGCAAGTTTCACTCCTTTAAGAAGGTTTTGTTCGAGCTGGGACCAGAGTTTTCCAGCAAGGTGGAGATGGCCTCCTTCCATTCCACCTCCAAGTGCTACATGGGAGAGTGAGTAGCTGTGCACCAACACGTTTTACTCTTCACTACAACAAGAGTAAGAGTGAAAGCTCAGTCTGATCTGCTGAGGCTGGTTTTTATTGATCTGATGCATCGTGTCAAGCGATTACCGATACAGTGGTCCCCCGCTACTTCGCGGTTCGACTTTCACGGTTTTTCAAAATAAGATTGGACATGACACTCAGTTGGATGATTGATGGATGAGCCGCAAGATCGGCATGGAATTTTTATTTTAAATAAATTATTTTAAATTATGTAGCGCCTGCTGCACCTGTGTGCAGCCCATAGGTACAGTAGGAAGTTCCCTCCTGCAGCCTGTCAATCTTTGCTGCGCAGCAGAGAAGTGGGCGTGGCCAAGAGCACTGACAGGTGGCAGAGCAGAGGTGATCATGACGTTCTGTGCTCTTTTAGAGCGTTTTGAGTTTAGAAACATTGTTTAGAACAGTGGTCCCCAACCACTGGGCCGCGGACGGTTACCGGGCCATGGATCAATTTGTACCGGGCCGCACAAAAAAAAAAAAAAAACTATAACTTTTATTTTAAAAAATCACCCGATTCTCTCCACCACGTCTGTCAGTGACTCACTCTTGCAGGTCAACATACACAAGCGGTAAGTTTCAGTTTCTGTTAGACGCATGCGCAGGTTCTACATTGCCCGTTTGGGTGGAGTCATTTAGCTGCGTGGTCTGGAGCAGACAGGAGGAGGCGTGCGACCGTGTCTGCACATTTGAAGGATTACTCTGCATATTTTTTAACCCGCCAGACAAAGAGCGACTGTAAAACTATGAACTAAATAAAACTATAATTTTAAACAAAGCTTCCTAATATCACATCGGTGCTGTTCCTTCACATTTCTGCTTCTGCTCTTAAAAAAAGATCTCCGCCCCTAAAAGTTCAAAGTCATGGTCAATTTTATTAAAAAACACAAATATAATTAAAGTTTTGCACTGTGCATAAGTTCCTTCTCTGTTGTGTTCTGATGTGAATCACTATGGAGCAGGGAGGAGGACGAGGCACAGCTGACCCCGGTGTGAGATATACTCATTAAATGAGAAATGATCCTGCACTTAATACACTTATAAATCACACATTAAGCGTTTAAAAGTAAATTTGAAATACAGGTACTAGTCATAAAATTAGAATATTGTGAAAAAGTTGATTTATTTCAGTAGTTCCATTCAAAAAGTGAAACTTGTATATTCATTTGTTTCAATAATGAGTTTACATCTTTTGTTTCATGTTAATCTACTGCAATAAACTTTTGAAAAATACACCAGAATAACCATTCTTATATCAAAATATTTGGCGTTTGGGGCTATGATTTTTAGTTTTTGTAACTTAATTATTTCTAAATAGATATTAGTTTTTTTATTTAACCTTTTGCTAGTTTTAGATTTGAACTAGACCTTTATCTTTATAATTTTGATCATTTTAATTAGCATTTTGTTCCTTTTAGCTCCTTGTTAACCTTTTGCTTTTTTCTTTTTAAAAGTAAATAGTTTTTAGCTTGTAGCTAGTGTTCTCATTTTAGCTTCATCAGCTCAGTTTCAGCTTATTCAGCAGATTTCAGCAGTCGTTTAGCACTCGTCGTCTTACCACAGAAAATGTAATTTCTCTAGATATGTTTGGATTTGCTTGTCCTGGTTACGTGTACATCGGCTGCAGACAAATATCTTTGTTTGCTTTTTCTGTTTGATTTCCAGGTGTGGGTTCCGTGGAGGCTACATGGAGGTGATCAACCTGGACCCTCAGGTGAAGGCCCAGCTCACCAAACTGGTGTCGGTGCGTCTCTGCCCCCCTGTCCCCGGACAGGCTCTGCTCGACCTGGTGGTGAACCCCCCGCAGCCCGACGAGCCGTCTTTCAGCACGTTTATGAAAGTAAGAAACACCTGACAGAACGCAAGCAGGTTGTACTTGTGTAAACACAGGTAATCTGTGTGCACGAGACCTGCGCTGGGTGTGCCCAAACCCTCATCAGCTGCTGCTTAAATAATCAGTAGGCAAATATTTATCTCTGTTGGATTTAAAATCATTTTTCAGAGCCGCTTTATGCTGCTGCGACATGAACTTTGTAAAACTGATTTTTATGCTTTAAAATATTCCACAACTGATGTGTGGACTCACACAATCAGAAGCATTGTTCAGAGGAGGCCGTTACGTCACTACTGGTAATCTGACCCTCAGATTTAAGAGATTTATTCTTGTGTGGAACTAGCTGCATATTTCAGCTGTAAGGACATACATCAGTATTGTACTGACTGTACACAAGTAGGAAATGTAATCCAGATTCTCCTGCTTTGCATTTAGATTTCCATCTTATTGTGCTCACACAAAGACTCTGCACTTGTTATTTAGATTAAATAGGTGAGCAGGTGTTTTTATGCAGGTACAGTCACTAGAGTTCATTTCAAAATGTATAGCAGGCGCAGTTTTTACTCAGAAACGTTGAACATGACCGGAGTTTATACAATGAAGCATAAAACTGATCTGCAGTTTAGCTGTGCTGTTTAATTATGTGTTTGTGTTTTAATTAAATTGTCCATGACTGAACTTTTAGGGGTGGAGTTTTTTTTTAAGGCTAGAAGCAGAAATGCTTACTTGAAGGGGCAGCTCTGATGTGATATTAGGAAGCTTGTAAGAGGCTGTTGTGTTTAAAATGAGTGTTTATATAATTATTTCCAGATTTCATATCCAATATAGGATTTATTTGTCCAAGGCAGTCACATTTGTTCATAGCTTTATAATTAGTAAGCCTAAGAGTTACCAAGCAAACAGTTACCGGAACACACCCCGTCAAAATAAGAGTTCCCGCATCCTGCTTTTATAAAAATGGAAAACTGTTGTGAACTTTCAGATTACGTGTTTGGATATCACCTGAAGGATGGTATAAACTGTAAAGCTTCATATGTTTTTGCCTACTGTCTGACATATATTTAGGGGATGTTTGACAAAACCCATGAATAAAGAGAAAAGTTTATTTTATTAAAAATAACCAACATCCAGACTGGGATCTATGTAGAAAGTTATTTTATATCAAACAAACGGTGACGTGTGGACAAATGGACAGAGCAGATTGATTTAAATAATTTCCCTGCTTTTGTAAAAATAAGAACAGTTACACGCAAGTGAAAATGTGAGGCTATAAAAATTAATGCAAACACTTTGTCCAGTGCTGTAAATGTTCCTCAGACATGGGAGAGTTTAATAATAATACATGTACTGCAGGACTTCAGCAGTGAACTCAGCTGACATGTTTTGTCTCGATTTGCCAAAAGAAACTTTTTTTTTTTTTTTTAAATGCTGAGTTAAAAGAAATGAGTTTTTCCCTAAACTGAACAATATGTACATTTCTAAATACTGGAAAACAGCGTTCAACCAGCAAAGCAGATCCATGTGCAAATGACCAGATAAAACCCAACGGCACGTGTCCGTCCTGCTCAAGGAGTGAATCAGAACTTTGGTGAAAGCGTTCAGATTTAAACACGTGCTCAGTTCTTGTAAAACACCTCCATAAGGTATGATGTGTCAGAACTGGCTTGGGTAGAAGACGTCCTGGTCCAGAACCAATATTTATTTATTTATTTACATTAAAAATAAAGGACGAGTGTAGGATTACAGGAAAGGCTTTAGTGCTGGAGAGGGTAAAGTTATTTTGTGCCAGTCCAAAGCATCAGATGATCCATGGACGATCGTCTGGTTCGTGAAGGCCAGGCATCACATCTGACAGCATTTAAGGATCTTTAGTAGAGCCTGACCAATATGGACATTTTGGCTATCGCTTATTGGGATGGGGGCGGGGCTTAATGCTGATAACAGACATATGCTGGCTTAACATTCTTTGATCTTTGTCCACCCGTTGTCCAACAATCTAAGTAAAAATCTACTTTTAAACCCGTTCTAACACGAAGTCTTAATGTGCATTCACATTTTCCATCTTCCACTTTTCACCATAAAGTTATCAAGTGTTACAAAAATAAAAGTTACACAAAGAAACACCCTTCACCGTTTGAAGTCACGCGTGGTGAAGGTCTGACTGCAGCAGTTTATTTTTCTCTGCAACTTTACCAACACTGATGTTTTACCTCTACGTTAGATTTATTGCTATGGATAATTTACAAGGTTAAACTATGCTAAACTGTTAGTTTGCAAACTTGAGAGGCACGCGACAATTAATCTACAGTTGGTTCTTGCTTCAGCTGTGCTGAAAGTGACTTGATAGTCCTTATGCTCCCTCTGCTGGATACATTATGCAATTACACCTTTTACATGTAAAGACAACTGGTTCCCATGTTTATTATAGCTGCACATAATGGGACAGTTATCACTGATGCATGTCCCCATCAGCCCTACTGATGTACGGGTGGGGCTCACTTTTAGCGCTGGACACAGCAGACCTGGTCATTCTGGACTGTCGTAGAGGCTGCAAATGGGCCAGTGGTCAAAGTTTTGGCTGAATTCTTTTCCAGGAGCGGACAGCTGTGCTGGCTGACTTGGCAGAGAAGGCCAGGCTCACAGAGGAGACCTTCAACACAGTACCTGGCGTCACCTGTAACCCAGTCCAAGGAGCCATGTACACGTTCCCGCGCATCGCTCTACCTCAGGCGGCCATCGACAAGGCCCAGGTCTGCCGTCAGTGTCCTGGTGGTCTTTTTACACTGACACGTGGCTAAATACAAGTCTGTCTGCGCAGGAGCAAGGTCTGGCTCCAGACATGTTTTACTGTATGCAGCTGCTGGAGGAGGAGGGAATCTGTCTGGTACCAGGAAGTGGCTTTGGACAGAAAGAGGGAACCTTCCACTTCAGGTTGGGATTTAAACATTTGCATTTTTACATTTCACAACTGTTTTATCTGCAACTGTCGCAATCACCCTTCAGGATGACCATCCTACCTCCAACTGAGAAGCTGAAGCTGGTGCTGCAGAAGATCCGCGACTTCCACTTGAGGTTCACGCAGGAGTTTTCTTAAACCCTTTGAGAAGTGCCTCGTGTAAACGAGGTCATCTGAGAAACTGAACGATTCCTGAAGTCAGATGTTTGTACAAACAAACCACTTGTAAAATTACACTCTGAGTGTTACCAGCCAAGTCTGTCATGATCAAAAAGTTTTAGCTGCGATTTAAATCTTAACGTTAAAGAAGCATCTTTCTGTGTAAGAGTCGTATTAACGCGTTAGATTAACTGCACCGGCCTTAATATGAAGCGCTGTTTTACTTGTAGTAGACCGAGTTTAAATGTTTTTAAATGTGATTTGTAAGTGAAAGATTTCTACATAAACTGTTGTCCAGCCTGGCTTTGTCTCGGTTCATCACAGGAGGAAGTCGCTTCGTGCTGGCTCGTGAAGCAGCCGCCATTTTCAGTTTTTATTTAAAAATCGTTAGCAGTGCTTTTACATGCTTTCAGAAACAGAACCTCTCGGAACAAACAGAAACTAAAACTTGTCGTCAGTAACACCAGTTTGAAACGTCCAGAGACTCCGGCTGAACACGGTTAAGAGTCCTCAGCTCCGTACGGACAGAAACGTCTCAGAGTTCATCTCTGTGCTGTAGCTTCGTGGCGTGCTGTTCCAAGAACGTGCTGAGCCCCTCCACTGTTCTGTCTCCACCCTCCAGCTTCACTGGATTCTGCTTACTGTTACTTGGTGCAAAGTAGATCGTAGGGAAGCCTTCCACCTTGTAGTTGTCGTTTGGCACGTCGTTGGCGGTGGCGTCCATCTTGGCGATCACCAGGTTCTTCTCGTTCTTGTACTTTTTGCCCAGGGCCACATAATCGGGCTCCAGTTTCTTGCAGTGGCCGCACCAGGGGGCGTAAAACTCGATCAGGACGTCCTTCTCCGTGTCCATGACGATGTCGTCAAAGGTCTTGCCCACCACGACTTTGACTGGACCCTTGTTGTTCTTTGGCACCGGCTGGGACTTGATGATGGGCATGAGCTTTCCTGCAAACCAAATTTGAGACAAAAATTAGAAAAAATAAAAAAAGAAATTGCTTTAAAAACAATGAACACAATTTAAAACTCACCTTTCTTAAACGCGAGGACAAAGTCTCTCAGCACCTCAGAGTCAAACTCCTCTGGCTCCATGGCAAACTTTTTACCTCCATCTGCCAAAATGCCAACATTCACCTCCTCTCCACTCTCGCTCAGCCCTAGACTCTTCAGCTCGTCAGCATAGTCTTCCTCATCAGCGATGGCAAACGTGTACTCTGGGAAATCTTTGGCCACATCGAGCACCTTGGACCTCCAGAACTGTGTAGCTGAAAATACAAAAAGCCAAACAGATGGTGTTATACCAGAATTATGACAGAGCGCATGTGATTACCGTACTTTCCGCCGTACACAACGCATCAGTCCAAATATGTCAAAGTGGAAAAATAAAAATAAAAAGTCACTTCGCCGTATACGTCACATCTATTGCACGTCACAGCTGACAACACGGAAACGTGGGCCGGTGTGCCAAAAATCAAACGATGGCCACAAGAGCGTGCATGGGAGGACTTTAAACAAGAATTTTACAACATTAGCGCTTAAAAAAAAAATAAAAATTGTTTGCTCGATATATCAAATGTGAGTAACGTGTCCTTAATAAATGAAAACTTTAACAGTAAAATCAGCTGCATTTCACCTGGACGGCGAAATGCAGCTGATTTGACGTTTGCTCCAGGAGTTCCGGAGCGAGACGAAGGTGGCTTCGTATGGCAAACCAAGTGTCACATTAATAACCACTTT
>JAVCKU010000079.1:2122843-2136359 GCA_032273985.1 Hypsolebias coamazonicus
TTTTTTAGCTGATTTCTTCATTTATGTGCACATTGAAACCAAATTCAGCAAACATGTTATTTCTGCTTCTTCTGCTGATTTAGGCTTGTTCTTTCATTTCAGCATGTTTTTTTCAGCTCTTTCAGCTGTTTCTCAGCAATTTCTTCCACAATAAGCATTCACTCTGCATTTTCGCAGGAAATGTTTGATTATGTTTTGGTCGTTTTTAAATAAAAACCTCGTACCCAGTCAGGTCTGACGTGACGGTGAGGAAGACCTCAGCTGAAGATGAACGCTCTCCACTGTGGACGGTGAGCCTGAACCGAAACTGATCAAAGTTGTCTTTCAAGAGGCTGAAGAGAAATTTAAGCTCAGGGGACGAAGTGGGAACGTCTCGGTCGAAACAGGAGCTGGTGATGGTGGAAACTGGTTCACATGTCCAGCTGTAGCTGTCCAAAGAATGGAGAAGAGATCATGTTGGGCCCTCAGAGCACCAAAACATCCCCAGCCTGGTTCTGACGTGGGCCGTCGTGTACCTGAGGGGGTTCAGGGGGAAGTCTGGATCATGAGATGTTCGTCCGTCCAGAGTTACCATCTTGGTGTTCTTGTTGATGAAGACGTTGGTGCCACCCTGGATGATGGCCACAGGAGGACTTGGTGTCACTTGGAGCCTCACGGTGTAGTTGCTGTAGACCACACTGCCAACGATCTGGACCTGCAGAGGGCACAGACCACAGGACCACTGGATCACTGGACCACAGGACCACTGGATCACAGGTCCACTGGACCACTGGACCATTGGACCACTGAACCACTGGATCACTGGACCACATGACCACTGGACCACTGGATCACTGGACCACAGGACCACTGGACCACAGGGCCACTGGACAACAGAACCACTGGACCACTGGATCATTGGATCATTGGACCACAGGACCACTGAATCACTGGACCACAGAACCACTGGACCACTTGATCACTGGACCACTGGACCAAAGGACCACTCCACTGGACCACATGACCACTGGACCACTTGATCACTGGACCACTGGACCACTCCACTGGACCACTTGATCACTGGATCACTGGACCACAGGTCCACTGGACCACTGGATCACTGGACCACAGGCCCACTGGACCACAGGACCACGGGACCACTGGACCACATGTCCACAGAACCACAGGGCCAGAATGTTGCACCAGTTCATTATGCTGTTTTAGCTGCTTGTACATGAAGATGTTCAGCTCAGCATCTGCATCTTGCTTGTGTCACTTTCAAAAGAATTCACCTTAAAAAGAAATGCATCAAAATTTATTTAATTCAGTCAAAAATATTTTTCTCTTTGGCATGCTCTCACAGGTTTTCATTTTTGATCTTTCAGCTACATCTTTTAGTTTTAGCTTTTAGCTATGGTTTTGCTAAATTAGATTTTGGCTACAATTAGCTCATTTATTTACTTATTGTCTTTATTGAAATGTTTTATACCGTTGCGCTAAATTGAGCTTTTTGTGACAATTTAGCTAATTCTAGCTTTTAGCTACATTTATTTTTCAAGTTTTATCTTTTAGCTTTGATTTGTTAACATTAGCTTTTGGCTACAATTTAGGTTATTTATTTACCTTCTGTCTTTATTTATTTACTTTTTTGCTACTGTTTTGAGAAATTGAGCTTTTCACAACAGTTTAGCTCATTTTAGCTTCTAGCTACATTTATTTTTCAAGTCTTAGCATTTAGCTATGGTTTTGATAACATTATTTTTTGGTTATAATTTAGTGAATTAATTTACCTACTGTCTTAATTAATTTATTTTTTGCTACTGATTTGTTAAATTGAGCTTTTTGTGACAAACATTTTAGCTTTTAGCTCCTTTTTTGTTTTAGCTTTTAACTATGGTTTTGCTAACATTAGCTCTTGGCTACAGTTGAGATCATTTATTTACCTACTGTCTTCATTAATTTATTTTTTGCTACTTTTTTTGGCTAAATTTAAATTTTCGCAACAGTTTACTTCATTTTAGTTTAGTTACATTTATTTTTCAAGTTTTAGCTTTTAGCTATGGTTTTGCTAACATTAGCTTTTGAACTACTGTTTTGAATTGTTTAACCTTTTAGCCTTTTACTTTGGGCTTTAAGTTACAGTTTAGCTCATTTAAACTTTTAGCTACTGCTTTGTCTGATTTTTAAAATGCTGTTCTAGCTTCTGTTTTGCTAATTCAATATTTTAGGCATGGTTTTATAAAACTTAGCTTCTAGCTGCATTTTTTGCTATTTTAGTTTTAAGCTACTGTATCTCTTTTAGCTTCATTTCTGCTAGTTGGAGATTTTAGTAACTTTTCTGCTCATGTTGTAGCACCTGCTTTGCTAATTGTAGCTTTTAGCTTCTCTTTTGCTGTTTTTCTTGCTTTAGCTTTAACGAGTCGACCTTGAATAAATTTCAGCTGTCACTTGTCTTCACAGCAGTTTCTCCATCGAAGGGTCCTCGTCGCGAGCCGACTTGTTTTGGACTCACTCTAGCTGTGGCCGTGTACGAGTCGTACTGGAGGACTCGGCTCGGCAGCTCCAGGGTCTGTCTGTGTTTGTCTCTGAGAGACAAAGGGACGACTCGTCCTGCAGAGTCCGATAAGGTCCAGGAGTACCGAAGGCCTCCTGATGCGTCACACTCGACATCGGCCTCAAGCGTCACCCCCAGACGGATCACCTCAGACCTCCACACCTGAACTCAAACAGGAAGACGGATCGTCTGCAGCGCAGTACTTACAGGTTCTGGTCAAAGGTTCTGTTGGTACCTGCAGCCTGAGCGGGCCCATGTTTTTAACTGGTGGAGGCCGACAGGGCCGGTCCACAACAAAGATGAGACTGCTCAGAGACGCAGAGCTGACCACGTTGGACACGGTCACGCTGATCGTGAACTCTCCCGTCCTGCACGATAAACAAAACCAAAACTCTGTAAAAACTATAATTTACAGTAAAAACACTGAACCTGAAGTGGTCACCTGCTGAAGACATGCTGTGTGGTTCTCTGTCCAGACCTGCTGGGTCCATCACCGAAGCTCCACCTGAAGGTGAGGTTGGTCCCGGCGTTGACCCGGCAGCTCACCGTGACAGCCTGGTCCTTCAGGACCGAGGCCTGGTGGACCAGCCTGTTGAGCTCCACGGCTCTCTGGACCAGCACCGGGAACACATCGGAGGTGACGACCGTCCGAGCCCAAGACGCCACCACAAACACACCATAACTACGTGGAGACGTGGAGCATTAAAGGGATTCAGATCTACTGAGGTGGGGTTCTACAGGAATACTCTGAACAGTTAGTATCTTACCTGTTGTAGATAGCTATCTACAACCCAGTTTGGACAAATAATTAAATTCTTACCAAACTGGTGCGTTAATAATTAGTTTAGCTGTAGGAATTTACAATTTACAAATAAAATGCAGTGTGCATGCTGATCGGTGAAGAACATGCTGAAAAACCGCTGAAATTGGCTAAAAACATGCTGGAATGTAGCTTAAATGGAAGAACAAGCCTAAGGTAGCCGAAAAAATACATTAGGTTTAAATAGGCAGAAATTAGCAAAAAAAAGTTAGGAAATTGGATTTTTTTTTTTAAGCTGAAATAAGATTTTAAAAATTGCTGAAAAGTAGCTGAAAAGGCAGAAGTAAGCTGAAATTATTAAAGTGGAAGGAGCTGAAATTTACTAAAAATGTGGAATTAGCTGAAAAAGCTAAATTTAGCACAAAACAGCTAAACATTTTTTTAACTTTTCCTTTAACTATTTAAGCTAAATAGTAGTTGAAATAGCAGAAACTAACAGAAATAAGCTGAAAAGATCACAACAAGCTGAAATTAGCATAAATAACTTAATTAAAATCAATTAAAAGAAAGCAGCAGAAACTACCACGAAAAACTTGAATTTATCTGAAAACAGCTGAAATTTGCTAAAAAATGCCAACAATGTAGCTGAACAGGCAGACCAAGCTTAAATTACCAAAAGAATGCAGAAATAATAAGTTTGCCCAATTAGGCTGAAAGAAGCAGAAATGAGCACAAAAATGTGGGAATTATTGAAAAAAAAAAAGCTGAAATTAGCAAAAAGCTAAAAATAAACAAATAAAAATGCAGAAATAAACTTAAATTATTGGAAAAAAGCGGAGAGAGCACATATTTGCTGAATTAGGCTGGAAAATATTTAAATCAGAGCAACACGTGGAATCAGCTGAAAAAGTTAGCATTTGCATAAAAACAGCTAAATGGTATCTGAAATAGCAGAAAAAGCTGAAACTTGAAAAAAAAATCTGAAAGTAGTCAAACAAGCTGAAATCAGCAGAAAGAAGTTAGAAGAAGCACACACAAAAAATTGTCATTAGCAGAAAGAATTTGAAAGGAGCACAAAACAGCTTAAATTAGCTTACATTAAGTTTAAATTTGCAGAAAGAAGCTGAAGCAGAACCAAATGTGAAAGGAGCAGTAAAAGGTTGTAAAGATCTGAAGGATGGAAAATGAGCTCAGTTCATTTTCTATGAGACAAAAATGTCAGAAAAGGCTAAATAATTCAAACAGCTAAAGTTGCACCAATACCAAAAGTCACAGCAGGACATTGCCGCATGTTTTGATTTATAATTTGTTGAAATAGATGAAAACTGTGGGATGAGAAAGATGATGGAAAAACATCTGGAAGACAAATGACTGCTTCATAAACATTCAGCTCTTCTAATGTGAAACTAACAAGTAAAGTTTATAAAACTGAGTTTGCATCAAATATGGTGAAATATTTGAGATTTGGATTATTTGATCCATTGTCTCTTTAATAGTAAATATTAGAAATATGTTCATCTAAATTTAGAACTAAAAGAAACAAATTGCATATTAGTGATGTGTGGCAGGCGTCCCGCACCTCCCAGGGTTCTGGTACCCTCTGGTGATGGTCCTTGAATACGTTCTGTGTGATGTGGAGTCTCCAAAGTCCCAGAAGAAGTCCACAGGCTGCGTCACGTCTGCCACAGCCAGGAAGGTAACATCTGTATCTGTTGGAAATGCTTGTTTTGTTGCACAGATCCTCACAGCTGGAAGAGAAGAGGGATATTTTACAGACTGAGGGTGACTGGCAGAGAAACCCTCTTCTGTAAATACGTAGTAATCTATTACTAATTAATTTTTAAACTGGTTTTGACGTCTTCACCGTTGTCTCCTCTGCTTTGACAAGCGAGTGGTTGACACCACGGACCAAGTCCATCTTGTGGCAGATGGCAGCTGGAGGGACGGAGGAGGCGGTGGCCGTCGAGGCGTGAGAGGATGCCACCACGACGATGCTTGTTGGTCAGGTTGCCATGGTTACGGCCACCCTCAGCATTGTGTTCCGCTTCCGGCGTGGGTCTGAGGATGAGCAGGCAGCTCGTGGAGGACCTGCCCCTCAGCTGAACGTCAGGATGAACAAACACCTGCATGCAGGTGATCAAAGGGAGATGAGGCTGTTTGTTTGTTTGTTTGTTTGTTTGTTTGTTTTGGACAAAGTCAGGGTGTTTTAGAGCTCTGTGGCAGAAGCTCAAAGCAGAGCATTCACAAGATGTGAGACCAGGGTCCGTCCATCCTCACAGGAGGCATTCACTGACACCTATTCAATTCAATCATTCTTTGACCATCAGTATTTGGACTGCGTTTCCTCTGGCAGCCACCAGGGGGTGCTGCGGCGCCCTCTGCACCCCTACCTCCACAGTTCCACCAAACAAAAGAAAGATTTTATTTAAGTTTCCTCTGATCATTATTCTGGGATGCTTTTAGCTAGTTAGCTCTTTGATAATTATGCTTCTTAGTTAGCCTTTTGATACTTCAGCTTTTAGCTTCCCTTGCTTGGATAATTTTAGCTTGTCTTTTTAATAATTTTAGCTAGCCTTGTGATTATTTTAGCTATTAGTTAGTCTTGATAATTTTAGCTTCTGATTAGGCTTAGAACATTTTAGCTGGCATTTTGCTACTTTCAGATTTTAGGTAGCCTTTTAATACTTTTGGCTTTTAGCTACACTTCCATAATTTTAGCTGGTCTTTATTAAATTTAGCTGGCCTTTTGCTTATTTTAGCATTTAGTTAGTTTTTTGGTAGGCTACTTTTAGCTTATGGATAAACTTGGAAAATTGTAGCTTTTAGCTGGCCTTTAGCTACTTTCAGATTTTAGGTAAAATTTAATGCTTGTAACATGTAGCTCCCCTAGAGTTTAGCTACTTTTGACTAGCTTCTAGTTAGTCGTTTGATATTTTTAGCTTTTCGCTATTCTCTTGGATAATTTTTAGCTTGTCTTTATTGATTCTAGCTAGATTTTTTATTTTTTAATTTTAGCTTTTAGTTATAGTCTTTTAATACTTTTAGCTTCTGGATAGCGTTTGAAATTTTGGGCTTTTAGCTAGCCTTTTGCTACTTTCAGATTTTAAGTAACATTGTAACATTTAGCTACCCCTAGAGTTTAGCTACTTTTGACTAGCTTCCAGCTAGCCATTTAAGATTTTTAGCTTTTAGCTACCCTTGGATAATTTTAGCTTGTTTTTATGAATTCTTTAAGTTGCTAACCTTTTGATTGTCTTAGCTATTAATTAGCCTTTTGATACTTTTAGTTTTTAATTACCTTAAGATAATTTTAGCTTGTCTTTATTATTTTTAGCTTCTGGATAGGCTTAGAATATTTTAGCGTCTAGCTGGCCTTTTGCTACTTTCAGATTTTAAGTCATTTCTAATGCTTGTAACATTTAGCTACATCTATGTTTAGCTAGAGTTTAGCTACTTTTGACTATCTTCTAGCTACCCTTTTGATACTGTTGTCTTTTAGCTACCCTTGGATAATTTTAGCTTGTCTTTATTCATTTTTGATATTTGGTTATTTAAGATTTACATGAGTCTTTTAATACTTTTAGCATCTTTAAATTTTAGCTTTTAGCTATAGCCTTTTGCTACTTTCAGATAGGTTGCCTTTTAATGCTTGCAACATTTAGCTTATTTTGATTAGCTTCTAGCTAGCCTCATAATAATTTTAGCTTTTGGCCATTGTTTTATTTTTAGTTTTTACTGTTTCAGTTCAGCTTCTAATTTCAGCAGCCGTTGAGCGTTTGTGCAGAAAATGCAATTTCTCTAATTTTTTATGCTTTTCCCAAATAAAAACTCTGCATAATCATATGTTTGATTTTTTTTTTTGTTCCAACTAAATGTTATTCAGGACAAAATAGTTAAATAAATAAATGAAATAAAATAAAATTAGCTGATTTTCACACTTTCAGATTTGTGTAAACTTTTTGTGTTGTTTCAGTTTTGAAGCGTTTGACGCGTGGGTAAAAAAAAAATTTGGGTTAAAATTAATTATTTGTGATTTATTGCTCATTTTTTTCATCATGTTGGCTGTTTAGAAATAAAAAAAAACCTTCAATTTTTAAATGAAAGAAGTTGAAATGAAAGAAACAAGTTTTGGCTTTAGATAGAACTCATCAATAAAAATAAACCTGGATGGAAACGACCCATCAGAACCAGCCAGGCTGCTGGTTCTGATCCAGACTCACCACACGTTGATTCAGACGCTCCGAGCTGGAAATACAAACGTCCTCGGTGAGTTCGTCAGCCGGACCTTCCCTCAGACGGGCCTGCAGGGCGCCCGGGTCACAGAGGAACGCCACCTCCGCTGGCCGACTGTTGGAGTCCAAAGATGAAGAGGGACCAGGGGAGGGGGGCACCGGGGGCCCATGGAGTAAGGCGATCACTGAGCTGTCTGCAGGGGGCCGTGAGGAGGAGGAGGAGGAGGAGGAGGAGGAGGAGAGGCACAAACCTGAACGAAGGACAATCAGGACTTTATGATGCGTCTGATGAACGTGTTTGTTAAAAACTGCTCATCTGCTCTGAACCACGGGTTTTATGGTTTAAAGGAACCATTACTTCATGAGTGACCTTTGACCTTTGTCACGGTGCCACATGAGAGGTTCTGTTTCCTTAGACAACCGTCAATTTATTTTCATCTTAAATGTGAGAAAATTTTAATTTTTCCTCACAAGATCATGAAAATATCAATTAAAGATCCTGAATACATTTTATCTGCATGCATGCTTTTATTTTGAAGGTTTGTGAGCAAAGGATAACTATTTTTTTTTAACTTAAATTCAAGAAAATATTAATTTGGAAATTATCTTTACATTGTAATAAAGTTTAAATATTGGATTAAGGATTAGAGCAAACGTCTGAATTTGTGATGAAATGAAACCAGAAATAGTTTGGACCAACAGAGCAACATAATAAATTTAAAACACTTTTGTTTTTTAAGTTGTTTTTATTGTATTTTAGGGCGATGAGTGTAGTTTAGTTTTTATGGGCAAAATGTGGGAGGTTAAATGAGTAAATTATAATTAATTGAATTGAAATATGTCTTTAACTGGTATCAGTTTATTTTATATTTTTAGGTTTTTGCAGAAAGTGAACTCTAAACACAAATTATCATTTTACAACAAATTTCAACATTATAAGCAAAACCATACATAAACTATAAGTTAAATATATATACTGTATATAAAATTACACCAAAGCTGCTCATGTAAATATTAATCTTGAACTTATTAAAGCTGGACTCACTGTGCAGGAGCAGCAGCAACAGAACCCAATAGTTCAGCACCAGCTGACCTGTGGGACCTGTGGGACGTGCAGAGATGTTCACTGCCTGCACCGGAGACACCGACTCACTAACGTTGAGCAGAAGCGTGGATCTGGGGAGGGCAGTGTTTCCTCGCCACTCTTCGCTGCGAGGCAGACGAGCGACGTCAGAGCAGAGAACCTGAGAAACTTCACGTGTCTGCAGATGAAACGGAGGCCGCTCGTCCCTCACCTTTGTCTCCTCCGTCCTCTGTTCGCGTCTTTTGTTTCTTCGGTGTTGAAACAGCCGCCGTCCGCTGGAGCGTGCAGCCGGTTTCCACAGCGACGAGCCTCCGAGGACAACGCTGCAAACCGGCACCTTCAAGAACAGACGTTTGCGCAGAAACGTGCTCGGAGTTTTGGAAACGTTGCGTAAAAGTTCTTCAACATGTTGATGCAAAATTCATGAAGGCCGCATTCGACCCTTCAGCTTTGCACCCAAACAGTTTTTACAGATGAGAACAATATTTATGAGACAGATATCGATGTATAAACTCTCCAACAGTGTTTGTGACTATATTTTTTGTTTATTTTAATGGAGCTCATAAATAAATAAATAAACAAACAGGAAGTGCCAGATTTAACCAGGCAAATAAACAACCAAAAGTCTCAGGATTGAGAGTATTTGGCAGTAAAATGACATAATTTTGGGTAAAAGTTATGAAAAAGCATAATTATAGTCAATCTGACACTTGACTGGTCGTCGTTTTAATCGTTGTTCCTTTGTTCTGACTTTTCTTTTTTCTGAACCGTAAATTTGCAGCTCAGGTGGGAAAAAAAACTAACGTCTGCACATTTAGGGTTAAAATGCTGCAAATGTTTGATTATTTCATCCAAAGGCAAAGTTTATATTTATTCTATTCTAGTTTAAATTGTTTGTATGATAAGTCTCATATTAGTTATGATTTGCAGAAGAAGTCATTGCTGTTCAGGAGCCACAACCTCCTAAAAATGACCCTTTAATAAAATCAAATAAAATCAAAGCTTCTTGAAATAGCAACATTTAATTTTAAAGAGTCCTTTATAAAATAATAAAAGCCTAACTTTGTGTCTGTTGAGAGAAAAACCCTAAAAGAAACTCTGAGCAAACATGAGCAGATTTGTTGCACTAAACTAAGATTATTGCTAATTTAATCCAATTTAACAGCCAAACTGAGTAAATATATGCTTTGATATTAGATATTATCACTTTAAAGCATTTTAGTTCAACCAGTTGACATAAAAGTCTAATGTTTCTGAGCTGAATCCTTCATTTTTATTATCTCTGAAAGCAGATGTTTAATCACCTTCAAGGTGCATAACAGAATTAGATATGAAAGAATAAAAGCTGCTAAAATCCAAACTGGGAGTCGTTCATGATGAATTAATTTAATAAAATAAAATAAAACTGCTTCATGTTGAGGTCGATGGGATGTTTCCCCTCAGAAATCATTTTCCAGTAAATATCCTGGACCAGAGCTGATCCTGACTCTTACCCTTCATGCAGGCGGTCACCAGAACCTTTGGGTCGCAGAGTCTTCATGGAGCCGAACCGCGGGGGTCGGATGTATGAATGATGGAGAGAGGAGCCAGAACCGAACCGAGACCATGCAGGTGAGGGGGACCAGGGGAGGAACTGGACTGTATGCAAACGATGTAGGAGGAGGAAGAGGAGGCTCCACAGCTCAGGGGTCAAACAGGAGCAGAGAGGCCCCTCTGGTCAAACCTCTGACCCTTTGGGGCATTTTAGAAAAAAAAAATCATCTTTAGCTGCAGCGTTTCTCTTTGGCTCGGTCCAAACTTTAAGACCGACTTCATTTACTGCTTCTGTCACAGACAGGATTAAATGTTGTTTGTGCCTCCGAGCATCAGATCTGACTGAAACTTGTCGTTTTTAGGAAAAAAATATTAATTTAAATTCAAATCAAGACGGACCTGCTCCAAACCGCGCAGGGGGGGAGATGATCTCCCTTCATATAGGCAGTTATTTACAATGAAAATGTAAAATCTTTAAAAATACAATCTTCTTTGATCCACTCTTTGTTTTGCTGACAAATGACACCAGGAGGTCAAAGAAGAAAACGGGAGTCTTGTTGCGTTTTGTTCTTTACCATGCGTAAAATGGCGCAGTCTTTTTTCTTTTTTACGCAAAATAATCTGAACTGTTTTATGTTTTTCTCTCCGATCACAGTTTCTTTCATTTTTAGGACTCAGACTAAAGAACTTGAGCTGAAAATAAAATTAATGTCACCAGCAGTTCATGTTTTGTTTTTTTTTAAACCTTGGGCTGAGCAGCTCCTCTCTGAGAGTGTGTTCACTCCGTGGTGCCTGTAGTTTACAGATGTTTTTAAAAGCCGCCAGAACCGGTGCGGGTCGAGTCCAGTTTGCCCTCTGAGCCCTTTGCCTCGACGACCAGCCTGCCAAACTCAGCCGGTCCACCTTAAAAACCTCTTCCGGTTCCTCGACATCCCCTTTAAGAGGAGCCTGCAGTTCCGGGCGCGGCCAGCAGGGGACGCGGTGAGACCGCACAGCGTTTTCTCGTTTCATTTTTCAGCATTTTTGTCCTGTTTTCGTTGCTTTTCTGCAGCCAGGAGCGTTTAAAATGTTTTCACTGCACAAAAACACTGAATAGGACTTGATAAGGAAACAAAATGAAGCTTGTGTGGCCGCCTAAACCTGGATTTTTAAGAGAAAACGACGGCAAAGACCCTCCGTGTGAGCCGCAGCCACGGAGGTGCAACCCATTATGTTAATTTTAAATTTTGAGTGACCAGTGATTGGGTTCAACTTTAAAACTGAATAAAAAAAAATAAAAATACCAGAGGATCCGCGCATTAGTCTCTTAAGGAGCCAGAAACCAAAAGAAAACCGGTCCCGGCCGGTGCGTAAAACACGAGCCCGCGAGTCGGAAACTTTCTGCATTCGTTAAAGCGCGTGCTCGGTTTTCAGCCCATGCGCGCGCGCGGTGATGCAATTAAAACGTAATCAAGTGAAGGAAATGTTGAGAAAGCAGCTGGCAGCTCGATAAAGGGGGGTGGGAAGGGATGGTGCGTTCAAGGAGAGCCCCCTCCTGTTATGTAAGAGGACCCGCGGGAGACCAGAACCCGGTCTGGACCGAGGTCCCGGAGAAGCTTCAGGTGGAGAAAGTTCCGCTTGTTCACCTGGAAACTCGTCCAGAACTGAGGAGCCCGGATGAGCCTGAAGGATCCACAAAAACTTCAGATCCAGCTGCTCCGGACTTTAACCTGGTTCTGGTGATGCAGCTCAAGATGTTCTTCAGAGCAAACCCAGAGAGGTCCTCCTCTGGTTTCATTTAATTTATGTGGAGGAGCAGACCCTGATCTTCTGCTGCTTCTGCAAAATACTGCTTTTTATTTTGAATTCCTCATAAATGACGTCAAATAGAAAGAAAACACACCTGAGGATGGAAACGCGTCTTTTCGTGTCATGTTCTGCCTCCAGCCACATGTGCACGCGCAGCTGCATCCTTTGTGCACAACAACAAACAAAAACAAGAAACACACTCACAAGCGCTGAAAGATCCATTTAAGACAAAGCACCAAAAACTTATGAAGAGAAAGAAAAGAAAATTCACTCAGTCGTTGAAATAAAATATTAACAAATAAATCATGTCAAAGGAGAAATACAGTTTTTGGGTATATTTTATTGTACAAATTATTTCATCCTATATATATTTATATATGTATATATTTATTAAGACATTTTATTTCAGTTTTTTGTTTTATTTTTGCTGCTTCTTGATGATTCACCCTGAAAACAACCAACACGACTAAAATAATTAATACTTGTAATAAATCTGCTGCTTTTTTAACCTCTCTGTTGTGTAAAATGTAAAAATCCACAAAGTTCAGGAAGAAACAACAACAAAAAAAGATTAATTTAAGTGTTAATTATTCCAGTTTCATCTGAACACATCACTTGGTGCTCTGCTTCAGTTTAGCATCTTTAATTCAAAATAAAAATGTTCTCTGTTTCAGCTGAACTGTAAAAAGTGCTTCCAGCCGAGGAAGAGGAGCAGCCCGAACGTCACAAACAGTTTATTGGCAGCAAACCTCAAAGTCTAGAGCGTGCACGTGCACGTGCACAGTAAGGCACAAAAACACAAAGTTTTATGCAACGATTCGGGCGTTTGGAGTGAAAAGCTCTTTTCATGTTGAGTCCGGTTCTGGTCCTGAAACTTTATCTGGACAGCAGAGAAAGTGTCGGGTTCTTCAGAGCAGGAGAGGCTTCAGTCTGCCTCAGTGCCCTGGAGCAAAACAAAAAGCCTTCAGGGTGAATCCCACAAATTAAAACAACTCTTTGACTCATGAGTCGTGTTCGTTTGCGTGTCGGTGGTTTTAATTCAGGCCTTTCAGCTGGAGCTGCTTGTTCTAAACTCCCTGGTATGAGAGGGGTCAAAGGTCACCGCTGCTTGTGGCCATGTTCAAGCGTTGCAGAGACATTTCATCCAAATGTGTCGTGTTCTCTTATCTATAGAGGTTTGTTGCACAAATAGGCTGCATTACACAGAATTTACAACATATATTTATCATTTCACACACATTTATTCTTATTTTATTTGATCAAGCTCTGAAAAATGTCTCATTTTCTCTTTTGTGAACACAAGGAGAAACAGCTGATCACAAAACAGGTGGAGCTTCAAACTTCTCCGCAGACATAAAAACAATAATCCATCAGATTTAATTCACCTCATCTGCTCTGACAGAAAAATGTTTGTTCAAAACTTTTTATTTATGTGTCACACGTGACGTCATATATGATGTTCTGCACAAAATATTAGAGTCAAAACACAATTTAGTCTTTTTTTACAAACTCTATCTATCTATCTATCTATCTATCTATCTATCTATCTATCTATCTATCTATCTATCTATCTATCTATCTATCTA
>JAVCKU010000079.1:2237831-2249486 GCA_032273985.1 Hypsolebias coamazonicus
TTTTTCAATATAAACGACCAGGTCCCCCCCCCCCCCCCCCCATCAGTGTGGCACACCTGACGCGCCTCCTCATCCTCCCAAACCTGCACCTCCATCAACCCGGGGGCTGCAGATCTGCCAATTAACCGCTTTGGTTAATTATTAGTCACCGGCGCGCGCGCGTTTCTCCTCTTGATCGGAATAAATCACCCGGAAGCGTTTTGACGTCACGTTTAATGATCTGTTCCATATTTTATTACAACCAACCTGCAGCTTGGTCACTGAGCCAACACCACATGAATTCTTCCTGTCAGGAGGAGAAATAAGATTTCATTAGATTTAATAATTTTAATACCAGTTTTATTATTCCGCTGCATTTAACATTTAACTTCATGACACGCACGTTCATTCTCTTTGTGCGTGTGTGTTGCATGTTCTTATGCTGATTGATTATTGGGGTTTTAACACGTCCTAAAACACCAGTTTCTGTAAAATCATGTGAACATGTTTAAAAAGCTTTAATAAAAATTTAAAAATCAGTTTATTAAATAAAGCTTGTGCTGCTGCAACTAAAATACACAGTTTGATGTTAATTCTGACTAAAATCCGTGGACTTAAAAACTGAAGTAATCTATATAAAATTAAATGTTTTTTTGACTCTAACTTTACTTAGTTGGACTTGTTGCACAAAGGTGTGCAACGAAATGGTCAAAATATCAAAACGCACAAAGAATTTCACACAAACAGACGACACTCGTGGTTTTTAAAACAAAGTGCACACGACGTCCTTGTCCAGTCGGAGCGGTACAGAATATTTAAAAACCGGTGAAAGTGTTGCGTCATGAAACGGACCGCCTGGACTCGGGAGCAGAATCTGATCCTGTATCAGTTCTGCATCGATTAAAAATGATCAGAAACGAGCAAAATGGACGTTTAACCGTTTTACCTCCTCTGTTAAAACGTTATCGTCTTTAGATCCGTATATAAAGAAAATCTAAAAAAGCTAAGTCTGGTCTGGACCAGACTTAGCTTTTTTAGATTTTTATACGAGCATGCATCAGGGTATATAAAGAAAAGTAAATTTAACACATTTTCTGACCCCTCTTTTATTTTTTACTGTTTGAAAAGATCAGATTGTGGCATTTTATTCCCAAGAAGTATGAAAAAAGAAAATGGAGAATGAGTTTAGACTTCTTGAATCTGCATTTTAAAGACAAAAACCTCAATTATGCAGAATACTTTTCAGCTGAACGGATGAAAAGTAGTTTCCAGCTCCTTGTGGCACAGCTGATCTGTGATTAGTTTAAAAGGAAAGTTCATCCTCGTCTTATCTTCTTCTGCAAAATGTCTCGTTTCAACGCCCGAGTTATGAAACAGAATAAATCCCTGCTCACAATAACGAGCGTTTATGTTGTACACGCTGCTTAAAATGACTGAAAACTCAAATCCTGCAGGGCCGTCATAAGCTCTGTCATCATGCATCGGACCACCAGGATAAAGATCACGGAGCTCAACCCCCACCTCATCTGCGTCCTGTGTGGAGGATACTTCATCGACGCCACCACCATCATCGAGTGCCTCCACTCCTGTGAGCCACTTTCTAAACCTCAAGCTTCAAAGTGCTGCAGGGCTGGTCCAGTGACGGAGCTCAGGAGCGCCTTTTTCATTTTAAATTGTGCTTTTTGTTTTGCAGTTTGCAAAATGTGCATCGTGCGGTACCTGGAATCGAGCAAATACTGCCCCATCTGCGACGTGCAAGTGCACAAAACCAAACCGATGCTCAACATCAGGTGAGATTTGGTCGTTTTTGTCTGTTTTCCTCCTCAGTCAAATTCATCATTTTGTTTTTAGCTTGGAGTTTGCTTTTTAAAACGATTTAAACAAATAAATTAGGGATGCACGATATTATCGACATGGTATCGTATCGGACGATATTGGCGGTAAAGTTAAATATTGGCCATTTCTTCAAAATAATTCACATAAATGGCACTGTTTTTTTTTTAATATATATATATTCTATATTTATATAGTGTCACATCATTTCCAGCCCCCTTTTGTCATCTGCATTTGGTAGCAGGCCACATTGACAAAGACCATGCAGAATGATTTATTGGTATTGGTATCGGATATCGACCAAAAATCCAATATCGTGTATCCCTAAAATAAATGTTAGTTTATTTTTAAAATTGAGGAGCTGCTGATGTCACATTATGAGATGTTTTGAACGTATAATTTTACTCCTCTGCATCAGTTTCCTTCTCGTTTTGTCCGTCTCCTCTCGATGACTCTCGTCTCCTCTGCAGGTCAGACAAAACGTTACAAGACATCGTGTACAAACTGGTTCCAGGCCTCTTCAAAAGTAAGATCATCAGCACGAAGTCGCGTTTAAATCTTTGGTTTCGTCTCACGAGACGCTGCAGGGACGACAAATCCAACAAAATCGTCATATTTTTGTTTCGTGTGGCTCACACGTTGAATCCATTTGATACATTTTTATTTATATGATCAGAATTTCAGCAAAATATTTGTTTGCAGTGTGCGTGGTGGTTCATTTCAATTTTTTTTTTTTGTCAAAACGACTCAAAATGAATATGAAAATTGAATATTTTAATAATAAAACTAAAGAGTTCATCTGTTAAAGCAAAGTTTCTGGTTTGTTTGTGAACGTCCTCAGATGAGATGAAGAGGAGGAGAGACTTCTACGCCGAGCATCCTGTGGACGGTGAGTCAGGAGTCCTGCTCGTGGTGGGAAAGTCTCCGGCGCGTCGTCTTAAATGTTGCTTTTAATTTTAAAACAGCCTCGAACGGTTCGCACGAGGATCGCGGGGAGGTGGCGGACGAAGACAAGCGGATCATCACCGACGACGAGATCATCAGCCTCTCCATCGAGTTCTTCGATCAGAGCAGGTTCCTGAAAACTTATTTTATTAAGAAAAGCTGCGTCAGATCATATGTCTATGTTAAATATCTTTAAAATAATTTACAGAGCTTTAAAGGAGACAATTGATGAACACAAGTTTTTTTTTCCCCACTCCACTTTTCGACAATTCACGAGAAACATTTAAAAAAATATATTTTCAGATTTATGTTTGTAAATTTTGTGACGCCGCAAAATCCTGAAATGCAAAACGTTAAGAAGAATAGGTAAAAGTAAAATACGACGGAGGACTAAGTTTGTCCTGTTTTCTGTTTATTTTGTGCAGACTGGGAGGTGGAGTTGAAGATAAACACTCTAAAGATCAGGTAACGCACGACGAAGCCGTTTCCACGGAAACCTGCAAATCTTTATTTTCCTGTTCAGATAAAATAAGACGCAACGGAAGCAGCACCAATGTTTCAATATCCTTTTTATTTTCCTCCTAAACTACAGCACTCTAGATAAATATACTTTCATTTCTACTATTAGATGCATTTTAAAATCTTTTCTTTGCAGGCGGCTAACAAGAGGTACCTTCAGTGTCCGGCAGCCATGACGGTCATGCATCTGAGAAAGTTTCTCCGCAGCAAGATGGACATCCCAAACACCTACCAGGTCATTTTTTATACTTCCTGTTTTATTCTGTTTTGCTGAAATGCTTGTGCACTTTCATCAAACCTTTTCTCCTCCTGTCCAGGTTGAAGTCATGTATGAAGACGAGCCTCTCAAAGATTACTACACGTTAATGGATATAGCTTATATCTACACCTGGAGACGGGTACGAGCTGCTCCTACACTTTCTGATGGTCATGGAAAATCTAACGTTAACGCCTTTAATTCTTTTGTTTTCATATAAAAGTTGCCAAAGTCACGCGTAAGAGCATCTTTTAAAGCAACAAAACACATTTTCTTTGTGTGTAATTATCAAAGTTTAACACAAAAGTTGTGTATTTAACACAGTTTGGGGTAAAGTAAAAAATTAGGAGGATCGGTGAGGTAAAATTAAAAACAGCTGAACATATTTAATTAACTTTTGAAGCTGCTTTACTTTTATTTTGACTTGAGAAATGAAACTTTGTTAAATAATTAAAGAAAAGAAAACAGTTGCTTGTGATTCATCTTGCAAACATCTGCTGGATGACTGGACACCAGCTTGAAATTTTTTATTTTACTTCTATTTAAAGGCGAAACAAACAACTTTACATTTATTTTATGCACAGTTATTATGGGTTTTTAATCAGTGGGGGCCAAAAGTTTTTTTTTTTTTTTTTGTAGACCAATTTGAAGTTATGTGAAACTAGAGAATAACAGTTTTCAAATTTGATACATTTGTAGTTTTTAATGTTATTTTAGCCATAATAATCTTGATAAATGATTCATTTAACAAGATGAGGAAACTAAGAAAATCCTGCTTTAGTTAACATATTTCATGATACAACTCATTTTTAAATAAAATACTTTATATGATAAAATAAAACATAAACAGCCATTCACAATATAAAATAAAACAGGCTGAAGCCAAAAAAAGTTTCATAGAAATTCTGCAAAAATACAACGAAATCCTAATTTGCACATTTTACTGAATTTACATTATAGTCTGTCATTAACAAATATTTAAAATCTAATACTGGCTGTAAGTATAAAACCTGTTGTCAAATTCTTGTATTTTATATTTACTTTGGAACTGCTGGTACTTATTTGATGAAAATAATATAAATATTTAATTTATTTTCCAACAGCCCGTTAAGCTTTTTGGTTCTTTTGTTAAATAAACATTAAACTGTCATACACATTGTATAGGTATGAATGCTAATGTTAGCCATTTTTATTAAAATTGTATTTAAAATAAGCTATTTAATGATATGCTAATGTTAGCCACTTTTATTAATGTTTACAATAAGACCTTTTATGTTGAGCTATTATTAGCCACTTTTATTAATATTTCATTTAAAATAAGCTATTTTATGTTAAGCTAATGTTAGTCACTTAATGTTTTATTCAAAATAAGCCAATTAATGTTAAACTGTTAGCTACTTTTGTTAATGTTTCACTTAAAATATGGTAAGCTATTTATGCTAATGTTAAGTACTTTTGATAATGTTTAATATAAAATAAGCAATTTTATGTATGCTAATCTTAGCTACTTTTATTATTGTGTTATTTAAAATAAGCAATTTTGAATGATGCTAATGTTAGCTACTTTTATTAATACAGTACTTTATTTAATATAAGCTATTTTATGTTAAGCTAACGTTAGTCACTTTTATTATGGTTTATTTAAAGTAAGCCCTTTTATGTAATGCTAATTTTAGCTACTTCATGTTTCATTTACTGTAAACCCTTTTATGTTACGCTAATGTTGGCCTCTTTTTATTTATAATAAGCTATTTTATGATATGCTGATGTTAGCCACTTTTATTAATGCTTAATTTAAATAAGCTATTTTATTTTAGGCTAATGTTAGCCACTTTTTATTTAATAAGTCATTTTATGAGACGCTAATTCTAACCACTTTTATTAGTGTTTAATTTAAAATAAGCTCTTTTATGTTAGGCTAATGTTTGCCACTTATATTAATTTTTACAATAAACCTTTTATGTTGAGCTATTATTAGCCACTTTTATTAATATTTCATTTAAAATAAGCCATTTTATGTTAAACTAATGTTAGCCACTTTTGTTAATGTTTCACTTAAAATATGGTAAGCTACTTATGCTAATGTTAACTACTTTTAATAATGTTTAATTTAAAATAAGCAATTTTATGTAATGCTAATCTTAGCCACTTTTATTAATGTGTTCTTTAAAATAAGCAATTTTGAGTAATACTAATGTTAGCTACTTTTATTAATGCATTATTTAAAATAAGCTATTTTATGTTAAGCTAATGTTAGTCACTTTTATTAATGCTTTATTAAAAATAAGCTATTTTATGTTAATGTTAGCCACTTTTATTAATGTTTTAGTTAAAATAAGCTATTTTGTTATGTTAATGTCAGCCACTTTATTAATGTTTTATTAAAAACAAGCTATGTTATGTTAATGTTTGCCACTTTTATTAATGTTTTATTTAAAATAAGCTATTTTATTTAAAAGCTAATGTTAGTCACTTATTAATGCTTTATTAAAAATAAGCTATTTTATGTTAATGTTAGCCTCTTTTATTCATGTTTTATTTAAAATAAGCTATTTTATGTTATGTTATGTTAATGTTAACCACTTTTATTAATGCTTTATTAAAAAAAGCTATTTTATGTTAAGCTAATGTTAGTCACTTTTATTAGTGCTTTATTAAAAATAAGCTATTTTATGTTAATGTTATCCACTTTTTTAATGCTTTATTAAAAAAGCTATTTTATGTTAAGCTAATGTTAGTCACTTTAATTAGTGCTTTATTAAAAAAGCTATTTTATGTTAAGCTAATGTTGGTCACTTTTATTAGTGCTTTATTAAAAATAAGCTATTTTATGTTAATGTTAGCCACTTTTATTAATGCTTTATTAAAAATAAGCTATTTTATGCTATGCTAATTTTAGCCACTTTTATTGTTTATTTAAAGTAAGCCCTTTTATGATATGCTAATGTTAGACACTTTTAATGTTTCATTTAAAATCAGCCATTTTATGTTATCAAGGTCAAGGTTCTTTGTCATTCACACCAAATGTGGTACATGAGGTGGAACAAAATTATGTACACAGGGTCCCAGTTACATCCAACAATAGCAAAGGTATAAAGTGTAAAGAAAAACAGTAATAAGATCTAAGATATGAATTAAGAGATACACTAAACTAAGAATACACTAAATGCTTAATGGTGCAGAAATAATACGCTGAACAACAGCCGCACGAACATGATATGAGCAGCTGTGCGAATGAACACAGCAGCATGAGATCAGCAGCATGAGATCAGCAGCACACGTCAACAAAGTTGCATTACAGTGATTTTTTTTTTTTCTCACTGTGCTGATTTAAGGATTCATGAGTCTAACAGCCTCATGGTAGAAGCTGTTCCTCAGTGGTTCTACACTTAGTGCTCCTCAACCTCCTTCCTGAGGGGAGCCGGGCAAAAAGCCATTTTATGTTATGCTAACGTTAGCCACTTTTGCTAACAGTTTTTTTTTACATGAAGCAGTTTTATTTTGTGCTAAAATAAGTAAAAATGTTTGTCCTGCTTTCCTCCCCCACAGAACGGACCTTTGCCGCTCCAGTACCGGGTTCGACCCAACTGCAAGAAGATGAAGGTGACTCATGCGCAGCAGGAGGGTCAGAACAGCACGAGCCGATGCGGGCCGGAGAGCGATTCCGCCAGCGACAAAGCCGGGAGTCCTGCCGGGGCTCCGTCCACCTCCTCCTCGCTGCCGAGCCCCGGGACGCCTGCTCCGTCCCCGCACCCTCCGCCCCCCCACGGCCCCGGCAAAGTGAACGGCACCGCGGCGGCAGCCACAGCTCCAACCCCGAACCGGCCCTTCAACCAGTTCGGCGGCGGCAGCAGTGGCGGTAAACCCCTGCGGAAGGTTTCCCTGAACGGCTCGACGACGTCCTCCGGATGACGCGGGGCTCCGGAGCCGAGCAGCGACCGCTGCACACCCGCTCAGCTGTAACGCTGTTTTCATGCCAACGTAGTTCCACTGTGTAGACGATGTCCTCTCTCTTTCTCTCTCCATTTGTTGTTGTTGATATCATGACGTCATTTGTACGTTTGAACGTAGCGGAAACAGAGACCTTTCACAATAAAAGGAGCCCGTAAGCCGGGCCGTGTTCGGCGAGTCTGAAAGGAGGAAAAGAAGAAGCATTTATCTCTTTTCTTTTATGAGGTGGGTTTGTGGTCAACTTCCTGTGCTGGGATATTTTTGAAGCACAGATCCAAACATGCATGTTTTCCTGCTCTGAGGGGGGAAAGGACGAAAAGTTTCAGTGTTCAGGACAGAAGTTTGTGCTAACTTCAAATCAAATGTAGCTGCAGTAGAACCGGATTTCTCATCCCCTGCGTGTAAATAAACGACAAGAAACATATTTAATCAGTTTTGTTTCTTTGCTCCGAGGGAAGGAATTTATCTGGACGTCTCCGTTTTCTGTATTTGTATCGCTCGACTGTATGAACAACTTTCTGTATTGTTACTGTTGCACAGTATAAAACATATAAATAAAACATTTTACACTTATGGAGAAATCCGCTGCTGTTTCTGAACATTTGGTGCTTTTTGTTACGAATTAAACCGGAATAAAAGGCTCATTAAAATGGACGGACGGTGCCGAGCGCCACACGTCTGCTGGAGCAGAAAATCAACTGAATTTAATTAAAGTTATGCACAATTTTGTGAACTTTCACACTCTTAGTACAGACAACCCTCAGCTACTAACTTGTCAAGTTTTAGTTTATTATATGTGAAATTAATTAAAGCAGTGTTGTGTTTTTTAAAATGAGTTGGCTGTGATGACCATTTTAAAAAGGATTTGCTTTAAATGTTATAAAATCTGTAAATGAAAATCCAATGATTATTTTCTGACAGTTTTGTTAAATTCCGTTCAGTGTTTTGTGAGATATTTTGCTAACAGACAGACAGCCTCAGCTCCAGTTCAAGGCAACATTTTAAACAAAGATATTGACCAGTCTGCCAGTGCTCAGAATATGTGTTGGAAATCAATATCAGCTACTACCAAATCAAATTTTAGCTGAAAATCTGCCAAACTGATCGAGCTGTAGCTATTTTAATGGTTTTTGAATTCGGAGGGTTGTAGCGGCCATGTTGGATCTGGTTTACTCAAAACGATAAATAGTTGTAGAAATATATCTTATAATTATTACCTGCAAGTTTAATTAAAATTCATCCAGTGGTTCTTGAGATATTTTGCTAACAGACATGAACGTTCTCCTCCTCCCTCGCGTTTGAGCGGGCGGGTGATAAAAATTGCAGCAGAGAGGAAACGTGGCGCGTGAATTGTGCTAAATGTTGAATAGAAGTTGCTTGATTCATGAAGTATTTTAATTTGTAGGCGCTCAAAGGGTATTTTACTTTGAAAGGAAGCAGACCCGATTGAAAAAGTATCATTTTTTCCTCCAACAAAGACTTAAACAAAACTTTAATGCAGTTTGCGCTTTAATATTTATGTTTTCCAGTTTGTGAGCAGAAAAGTTGAAAACGTCACAAAGTAAATGAAAATAAAAACAGATTTATTGTGAATAAAAACACCAAGCGGAGTTTATGATTTTTAAAGACGAGCCACGAAACGTGAAGTCATGAAGAAAAAAAAATAAATAAATAAATTCAACTTGAATATTTATCTAACTCCTGATTTTAGAGCAAAAGTCAAATTAAAACTTAAAAAGAGACGAAAAGGAATTTATTAGATTAAAATAGTATTTCTTGTTCTCTGAGCTACGTTAATATATAACTCTCTTTATTTATAAGTGTTTTTTCTACAAAACAACTATATTATATTATTTTATGCTTGAGTTTACCTTCAGCAGGTTTCCAACGCAAAAAGATAAAGAAACGAACAGAAATATGTTTTAGTTCTCCAGATGACCTTTTATTTTTTATTTTTTTGGAAATTGTTTATTTATTTATTTATTTATTTATTTATTTATTTATTTTTAAAGATCCATTCTTCTCTTTTTGGATATATATTTTTTTCATCAGAAAATGCATAAAGCCTAATAAACAAAAATAAATAAATACAAATTGCCTACAATAATTGTTTGACAGAGAGTTAAATAAATAAATATATTATATTTTGCTACAATAGCACGTGTTCATTAATTTCTCCTCTATTAATTATCTTAATCATTTATTCATTAATTCTCCAATCCAATAATGAAGTATTGTTTTAAATATTTTGTGTTGACATAAAATAGGTCAGTTATAGAAGAGTTGTATTTTATTTAAAATTAATTTAATTGAATTTATCCTTCAGAGACATTCTGGACAAGACGGTGTCTGGAACCTAAAAAACAAAACAAACTATAATAAAATAAACAATTAAACTAAAGGAAGTTGAGCTTCAGGTCATTATTTCAGTTCATGTGTCTTCCTGTCTGGACCGGAAGTAGATTGAGGTGAAAAGAAAGTCCGTTTGATGAATCGGAACCGCTTCAGCTCCATTTTCCTAACAACGTTTCAGTTTCCTTAAGTCGGCTTCAGCCAAGATCAAAGGCTGAGCGACACGTGCGCGCTTCTGCTTTTAGCGGGAACTGAAGACACGCAGGTCGGAGACAGACACGTGAGTGAAAGTCCAACTCCATAAACTCGTGCGAAGTGGAATGCGGGCACGACGCGCCAGAGTGAGAGATGTGTCGAATAGACGATCTTTGTCAGCTCTCTTCATGCTGTTTGTGCGCAGAAAGTTTAGCTCGTGATTAAATAACGACGCGGCTTCTGCGCGAGGACTGTTGCTCATCTACCAGGAAGACTAGAACTCCTCCTGCAGGGCAGGTATGGAGCCACGTGCAGGAAAACGGAACACCTGACACCTTTATAATATTTATACCATACCATTTTATTTATAGAGCACTTAAAACAGCGACAAGGCCAAACAAACAAACAACAGGCAACACATAGGTAACATACAAAATGAAGTAAAAACAGAATAGACATAAAAACGTTGCAGATAATAAATATAACGATATAGGAATCATTCAGATCAATAAACAAACTAAAATATTTAGGACAATTAACCTGAACTGACTACAAGTTGGATCATTTATTAGAGAACAAAACTGCAAACCAAAACAAACAAACAACAAAAAACAAAACAAACAAAAAAAAAACTGTCACGTTAACACCTAGAAAGTTGAATCTTTTCAGATATTTAGTCCCACTCAAAATTAGTGTAAAATTTATTATAAAGTGTCAACTTTTCAATTAATTTTACTCATTTTATTGTCAAAATTAAATTAGTAAAATTAGCTCACATTGTTGAGAGTAATAATGTTTTTAATTTCACACTAAATTTACTTTAAAAAGTACACTATATCGAGTATTTAAAAAAGTTAATTCTGGTCCTCTGGACATTAAAAAAAATGTAGAAACGTTTCGTCTATTCACTATTTATAAGACTGAGCTGAATACAGCACCTCAAAGGTGGAAAGACGAAACATTTCTACATTTTTTATTATTTTTTTAATGTCCAGAGGACCAGAATTAACTTTTTTTAGATTTTTCTACCTGGATTATTGAGCATGATGCATCAGGATACTATATTGAGTAATTTGATTTATTCTCCACAGGGACTGTATAATGCTAAAATATTCTTTTGAATGGCTTTTTATAAAATCTACCTGATCAAAATAATCACAAAGTTAGAAATTCACAGTAACATTTATTTATTTTATTTAACATTATGATCCATTGTGCATTGACTACAGCATCTTCATAAAAAAAACACACACATAAAACAAACAAACAAACAAAAAAATAATGATGTTCACCAAAGCAAGCAAAGAGTGTCATATGATATTTGTATGTCAGGTCAAACATCAAACACAACAAAGTTTAGTGTAACTGATGAAAATGTTCATGAAAAGTTACATAAAAGCAACAGTTTCTCTTTAATTATGAAAATAGACCCAATCTGCTAAAACAGCATCTTTTTGCACAAATAACCAGATGAGGACGGTAAATAAACCCGCCGTGTTTATCCCGGTTCACTTTCAGAACTTGAACATTATGGACACGTGCACGGCCAGAGGAATGTTGTGAACCTCCTCCATGTTGCACCATCGTCCAACCACTTAAAGCTTGCAGAATATAAGTCGTGAGAT
>JAVCKU010000079.1:2258887-2280741 GCA_032273985.1 Hypsolebias coamazonicus
TGACGTCACTGAGGCGGAAGCCGTAAACACGAAACGGCCGGTAACCAAGACAGCCGGAAACCGAGGATCACCTGTATACTGTACGCATATCCTCCACTGTACGCTGACGCACTCCTTGAAGAAAAGGAGGCCCGATACAGTCAAGCCTTTACTTTTTGGGATTTCTCGGCAGCCCATTATCAACAGCAGCCATCAGCACAAAGATAAAAGATCCTAATGGAGCTGGCCCTGGTAGAGATGAAAGGTGCAGAGATGGCACACTGTTATGAATCTCTAATGCAGTGCATGTTTCTAAAGGTAATGACTGACTCTCTGGCTTCTTACACAGACATACCTGCTCAGGGCACAACCAATGCAGGTCTCCTTTTTTCTTCACACCGCCGTAAGCAGAAAGGTGGAAACCCCCTCGCCATTTTGGGGACGTGTATCGAGATGGTACAGAGTTTTTGGCGGAGAAAATATTATTCTGTGACAAATCTAATTTAATCAAACAATGGCAAGTAGAAATAGTAAGTGATGTGGCTGAATTTGACATGAAGACAAAATAAACGTGACCGCACCTAGAAGTGGACGATAGTTTGGTGACGCCCATGCACGTTGAAAACTAGCTTTCTTTAAATTAATGCGCCTTTTAAAATGCTAAACCGTGCTTCGCTTTACTGCAGGTGCAGATTATAAACACATTCCTTTTGGGTCGGCGTGCGCAGGAGGCTAATGTAAGAGCAATTCCTTGTCAAGCTTTTCAGACTAATTGAACTGACACTTATGAGAACCAATCTTTTTTAAATGCATTACTTGGCACATATTCCAGCTTTTGTCCCTTAAACCTTGCCAGCAAGAAGAAAATCATGCCCTTTGAACAACAGGGAGAGGTGAAAATACATAGTGAGAGAAGTCTTTTCTCCAGTCCCTTTCACAAACCTAATGGATTGTGAGCACTTAATGCATTAATCAATCAATATCTTTCACTGTACATCAGTAGCGCAACCAAGTTATGAATGACCTTTGCAACAAAAAAAGGACACTTAAATGTAGACAAGATTGCGCCTAGGTTAGCGACTTGGGTTTTTACCATGCATGATTACACCTTCATCAGTAAAAGAACCATTAACTGCACGTTAAATGTAGTGAGGTTAGATATTAGACAGTTTGAACAAAAGTTTGCTGGTGATGGATCATTACATAGGCTCTTTTATAGGATTTTAAAAATTTCTACCAGCAATTGATTGTTGCATAAACTTTAAGATACATCTACAGGAATATATGTCTACACCTCAAATCATACCCAACTCGCACATGATTTCACGTTTTGCATCATAATTCACGATGAATCGGTCACCTAACAACACAAGATTTGCTTTAGGTTAAAAAAAGAAAGTGTTCTCATTTGGAGTTTGGCTTAAAACACTAATGGAGGTTACTATAGTCAAATAAAATGATAATAAAAATAAATAAAATGAAAAAATGTAAGGAGAACCTTGTTGTAAATGCATCATATTCAGGTGGTTCCACATTTAATCATATTAAAGATCACAACAAGTTGGAGAATTGTTTTATTATCATTATTTTTTGCTTTAGAAGTCACATTTTTATGCATAAATTAGCATGCCTGCTACTTGTACAGTGAAGCAACTTATTTATGCTTTTTCCCCCGAATTTGTCGATTTAATTCACTCTGACGTGGAAAATATCGAAACAACCAACAACAAATACCATTTTCAGCCACTAGAGGGCGGTCGAGAAATATGGCAAGCCAAGTGTCGCAATAATAGTGAAAAGTGGCTATTAATGAGACACTTGGCTTGCCATACACTGCCACCTTCATCTCGCTCCGGAACTCCCGGAGCAAACGTCAAATCAGCTGCATTTTGCTGCGACGCCCACATGAAATGCAGCTGATTTGCCCGTTAAAGTGCGTTTATTAAGGAAACGTTCAACTGAGACACACCTTTACTATAATGTCAAGCAAACAATTGTTTTTAGGTGGTTATCTTGTTAAATTTCGAAGAAATGCACAGCAAGTCTTAATCTTGTTCAGTTCTTGTTAGGGTCCTCCCGTGCACGCTCCCGTAGCTGCCATTTGGCAGCCAGTCGATTTTTGGCACAACACTGGCCCACATTTCCGGGTTGTCAGTGGTGATGCATAATAGATGCAACTTATACGGTGAAGCAACTTACTTATGGTTTTTTCCATTTTATTAGACATATGTGGACTGATGCGACGTGTATGGCGGAAAGTACGGTAATTCTGATTTGCCACTTTCTTGTACAAGCTGAAGACAGATACTTGACAAACCAAAGACATGTTTTCATGAGTATCGTCCGTAAGTTTTTATTTCCTTCCCAACAATGATTTAAATATGTATTAGCTGAAGAAGTCACAAGTGGGCTTCTCATTCATTACTTTTTGCTGGTGTACAATAGAAATCATAGCAGGATGAAAAAGAGGATGCTGATGATGGGAAAGGAAAAGGAGGTTTGGTTGGTTTATTATGAGGGGGGTGGGGGCCAGCATGTTTCTGTCTCGTTGCGAGTTCTAGTGGAGCATGGAGGTGAAGCGAGACAAACTGGAACGAACAGGACCTGACTGCAAAGTCAGAAAAAAGAAGATCCCAGAACAAGAGCACAAACTAATGCTATTGTGGTCAATGAACAATGGCCTTGGAAAGTGACTGCACAGGGACCTTAAACAAAGAAGCCATTGCCATTCACTTTCCTCCATCTAATTAGATTCTTTTGCCCAGTTTACCATGACAAAAAACAGTCCATTTTTCCTAATTTTGGCTGCCACACCGACCCTGTATCACCTTAAATCGAGTAAGCCTCAGAGTGCGGGCCTGTCTGTTAGACTGACAACGACTTGTGACGTGGATTCAAACACATCCACTGTGTTCCCTCACCACAGGCCCCAAGAGCCTCAAGTATTCACCATATACATGATAAGAGCTTATTTCCCAAGAAAACTCCACGCACCAGGGACCGCTTTAAAGGTCTGACATAAAGTAAAACAAAATAAAGCAACTTTAAATATATTGTGTCTTCAAGCAAATCTGACATGTTTCCTGCAACAAGTAAACACATTTACAAAAGATTTATGTAAATTAAAAACAAACAAAAAATAAAATAAAGTTTTGCAATTGTTTCTGGTTGTTATATATACCGCATATATATTAATGTGTGTGTGTACATATGTATATTTATATATAATCAGCCATATATTCATATGAATGTTTTTCTATTTAATCATTTAAATATGAAATAATAATAATAATACAATTATAGAGAGGTTGTATATTTGTTTGCAAGTGATCTTTAGTGAAAAATTGTTGTCCATCTAAATAAGATTGATGAAGTCATTATTCACTGAAAAAAACTATTGAACCCAAATTTATTGATCTATAATTCTATAAATTAATTTAGCATAGTTCACAGAGCTAACTGAAATCTGTTGAAATGAAAACATATTTACGTTAAAAACTTAATCTTCCTTTTTTTTCTTTGATTTATATAAAAAAGAAACTATTTTTATTACCACAAGTATAATAAATGTTTCAAGAATAATCATTAAAAAGTACCAACGCTAAAGTTAGAGTAAAAATATATTTTGAAGAATTCTAGAAAGATGTTCACTATTTCATGCAACAAAAATAAAAATAAAATTCAGAAGAAATATTCATTAATCTTTTAAAAGATCAATACATTTTATATCATATACATTTTTAAAACTTTGAAAAAAAAAAAAAATCCATCAAGGCCCAAGGTTAGAAAGTATTTTTATAGGCTGACTTGATTTCAGCACTTTTTTCTTTACAAAAATATAAAAACAAAATAAAAACGCCCCCACGCCCTCCCCCATGATGATCAATTCAACTCTTGTTGAATTGACTTGATGTGTCCATACTGAGCAAGCAGCATGAAAATTGACATTTGCTTGCTTTTCTAAATTATGGATCATTCATCTTAATTCTTCACATGACTAAAGACGCAGAGGCTGCTCGAAATCAGCATGGGAGGCAGCAATAAATAAATAAATAAATAAATAAATAAATAAATAAATATGTATTTTTTTTTCAGCTGCTCCTTCTTCAGGGGTCACCACAGCAAACTAACTCACACGAAGACTTGGCGATTGTTTTACACCGGATGTCCTTCCTGATGCAACCACAGACCACCGAGCTACCACAGCCCTCTGAGTGGAGCAGCGAGCTGTTATCTAGGGTGCATGGGCGAGCAGAGGGTGGGGGGTTAAGGGCCTTGCTCAAGGGCCCAGAGTGGGGCAAATGAGGGTGGAGGAAGGTGTAGCTGCTTCACTTTTCTCACTCACATTTTGATGTTGTCCAGGGAGTTGAACAGGCGACCTTCCGATGACAGGCTCACCTTCTCTAACCTCTGCACCACCACTCCCCAAATAAATAAATACATAACATCAAGCATTGAAATCATCTGACATCATCACCCTTGTTGCTGATGTAAACAGAAAGAGGTTTGGCCTCAGTCAACTTTAAAATCTTTTTTTTTTTACATCCAGCGTAATTATTTATTTTAATTTCCAGCCGGACCGGTCGGTCTGTGTTCGTCTGCTCCTTCTTCCTGTCCTCTAAAACTCAGCCAGTTGAAGCAGATGGACGCTCGTTAGAGCCGTCATTTCTAACCCAGACCCGGAGCCCAGCCCAACCCGGACTTAGACTGGGCCGGTCCATAATAAATCAGCGGACGCAAGTGGCTGATGATCCAATTATATGGCAACATGGCTTGCCATACCATCACCAGCCTCACGATACCATTTCACCGTGCACTGACCAGCCTTGAAAGAGGTAAAAAGTTCAGTTAAGCTTCAGATGGACTACTGCCAGCGATCTATCGCCCAAATGGACGTTCATTCAGCCGCTGCACTCAGTGGACGCACGCTGCCGACGACCCAAACAGGTGAGATCACAAAATATCCACAAGTCAGAGCAGAATGCAGGCAATACACTACCTTCTAATATCCAAAAGTATTTTGTAAAAATATCCAGCTGTTACAATCTTAAGGGGAAAGATGTATTTGTAAAACCACCGTTTAGAACTAGTTTGAAGGGAAGGACTACCATAATTCAAGGAGTTGGATTGTGGGATGACAGAGACAGATGTTAAGGATGCTAAATCAATCTTTGTATTTACGAGACTAGTCAAAATTGAATTGTTAAACAAATATGTATGAATGTATTTAAATGAGACAGGTATGATGTTCATAAAATTGAGGGAGTTATTTTGTTTTGTTATTTATAGGATATGTTTGAATTGTTTATTTGACAAATAAGGAGCAGATTTAATAAGATTTTTTTCTTCATCTGCTACTTTTCATTTTATTCTTAATATTGTTTTTTCTAATTACAGTACATATATATTGTAATTATGTATTTCATTGTTATAAAATGAATAAAAATAAATAAATAAATTCATCTTCAAAAATACAAACATTCAAACCAGCTTGTTTTTATTCCTAATAAATAGGTTAAATGTCTGCCATACCCCGTGTTTGACAGTTTTGGCGGCGTGCGCAGCTTTCTTCTTGGCGTCATAATGCTGCAGGATGTCTATAACAGCCATGAAGTACACCTCCTTCCTCGGAGCGCCTGCAGTTAGAAACCAACGAGACCAACGTGAGAATCTTCACTGACAGTAGCTGTCGCCACGAGGGGGAGCTCTGGGGTCTGTTAGTGTTTTAAAACCAGTCTGCTCACCCTCGTTGCTTTTGATGGCGTAGACGTCGATGGTAGGATCAAACTCTCCAGGTGAGAGGGGCTTGGTGCTGTCCAGGGTGTTGCTGGGACTGTCTGGGGGTGTCCCAATACCCCCTCCGTCACTCTCGCCCTCCTCCTCTGCCTCGTTGTCCTCGCTCTCCACGTCCTCCTGCTCAGCTCGCTCCACGTCGTGGATCCCCACCAGCAGACTGTAATCCATGAGCTTCAGCTGGGCCAGGAACTGAAGGCAGGGAGATGAGAGGACAAGCATGGTGAGATGCTGAGGTGCTTTGGAGACAAATGCTGTTGATGATCAGGATGATCTACAGCACGATTCCAAAGATAACAGTCCTAGAGGTGAGTGAGAAGTCAACATATCGAGCACATACCTCCACGTCTTTCCTAAGCTTCTCCAAAAACATTTTCTTGTTCTCCCCATCGATGTGAATCTTCTGCCCATCATTGATGAAGTCATTGTCCTTGTAGGTGGGCAGCTCCTTGGCCTGTTCATCGGTACGAGAGATTAGCAACAAAAAGAAAAAACAGCCTGAACAGACCTCGCTGTTTTACACAGCAAACACAAGACGACTCAAAATAAACATTTTCTTTAGTAAATAAGAAAATACTGAAAAGGTTAGTTGCAAGACAAAATATCAAAATAGTCGAGAACTGTAGATATGAGACTAAAATATATTTTTTTACTTTATCCTCAGAAACCTTTACACAACTTTAATGCTGTTTTGCTGAACACAAACAAACAAGAGCTGTTTCAAAAGACACGACGGATTAATTTACTCTAATCTCAGAAGTGAGTCATCAACGTGGGTGTGAATCCTGGAAATCCTGTTTGTTGAAATGCTGTGGATTTTTAGATAAGCCTGTCTGAAGCTAAGAACCACTGAAGCAGCACAGATCCAGCTGAGGCAACAGTTTGCACATTTCTACATATTAAACATTCTTATTTCTCCTGTTGATTCTGGCACACCGCACGTCAACTCTGACCCAAGCTCTGTGTTGATGCTCGAAGCAGCTTTAAGCACCAGGCCAGACTTCTCTACAGCTTGATGTTCGTCTGCCTGAGTCAAAAACACTAAATCAGATGATGCAAATTTCATTTTGTGTATGTTTTTGAACAGAACTCCTTCCAATCAGCCGAAACAACAGGAGTTTCCAAATTAAATGGGGTCAGATTGGTCTTAACGATGCTGCAGCAGGTCGGCCTGCAGCCTGCAGGGGGAGGAGGCGTAAGGCAGGGAGGGACGGGGAGCTGAGCTCTAAAAGTCACCGAGGAAAGAAAAAGAGCAGGAAATGAGGTAACGGGGCAACAGCTGCTGTTTAGCTACTACAATGTTTCTATGGCAGCAGGAGAGAAGCAGCAACACAACTTTGAGCTCAGACAGGACACACACTCATACACACTCAAAACATCTTTACACAAATGGTCCCATTGCACAAACGAGGACACTCGAGCACAGATATACAGACACTGACCTCCAGTTTGCAACAATTATGGGATGTATAAGTTTGACTGGAACACTACGAGGCTTAAAATGTGACATAAAAGCAGCGACTCCTGAGTGAACTGAACTCCAAAAGTCAGACTGACACTGATAGTTTCTGCTCCGACGGTAAAATTAAGCCTCTGACTCCGATACCTTTCAAGTTTACAAGCAAACGAAACAAAAGTGGATATGTATGAGGCAGGAAGAACACAGATGATTTTCAATAACATTTTATGTAGTTTCTGTCCTTTTAGTTACTAAAAATAAAACCGCTGACTGCACTTGGAGCAGCTTTTAAGAGGCCACTACGGTATTTTTGAAAGAAATAAAAAGCCAGCTTACTACTAAACGCAAAATATGTTTTACTACAAATGTTGTGAAGGAAACACCAACAAAGACTCGCTGGATGAGACGACTCAAAACCATTCGTAGCGTTTTAACACTTATAGTTAATAGTTGGAGGCTGGTTACTGTTATCTAGGCCTGTCGCGTCAACCTCATTTTCATTTATCGGCTTCATCATTTCTTCGTGTTTCTCTACTGAAGACACTGGATGACAAAAAGCTCAACAGTGATCTTCACTGACCCCTCCCTTTCTCTTTAACATCCGTTTAAACAATTTCAAATTGTGTTTATAGATCATTAAAAACAGCTAAGCTACGAGCTAAGCTAAAAGACTGACCTCAGGGAAAAAACCTCTGTCTTGTCGAAGCTTCAAAATTCATGGTTGAAACCCGTGCCTTCGTCTAAAAAGTTGTTTTTCTCTGCAAAAAGAAGCTGAAAACTTGTTTACTGATTTTTTTAAAGCTTTGTGTGAAAAACGCTAAAGAGCTCAAATCACACAGAGCGTCCGCCCTTTTGAGAACCAGAGAGACAGCCCATGTCATGTCAAGGGACCTCTCTCCCGTTTTTCTTAAAGAGACACACTGCTCGCTCCCTCACTATCCATCCTTTGGTTCAAACAGTCATACTGCCATCCAGTGGTCAAAAAAAGACTACACACAAAAATTAACCAACATTTCTTCTTAAATTTGACAATAATTAGTAATCATTGTAAAATTTCAAACAATATTATCGTTTATTGCAATAATTTCTGAGACAATCGCCCAGTAAAACTTGTTATTGTGACAGGCCTAGTTTTATCTGTGTAACAATGATTTTTGTGGTCATCTCTCAGCTGGTCACAGACTGGTAGTGGTAGTAAACACCCCAGCAATGCAAAGAAAAGTTCCCTCTGATAAAAAAATCCAAACATTTTTCTTAATAATTACTGTAGGTGCCATGGAATGAAGGACAGAAACAAAAATGTGTCTGTTAAAGAAACAGTCGGAGTAAAAACGTGACTTAAAACTGTGTGAAATCAATAAATAAATGACAATAAAATAAGCTTGGTTTAATAAATCATGCCTGAGATATGAGCCCTGGTTCTCTTACATCTCTTACGTGTTTCATGGCGCAGTAAAAGCGCGTGGCAATCCGCAGTGTTTGCAACCTTTGCTGAACGTTACCAGATTTGGGCCGCAGGGGCACATCCTCTGGTGGGGGTGGCTGCTAGAAAAAAGTGGGGAGTGAGGGATGGAGGAGAGGAGAGAAGAGAGGAAAGAGAAAGGAAGTTGGAGGCAAAGGCAAAGTGTTTAAAAAGCAACAGAGCATCATAGTTGTTGGTCAACTGGTGAAGGGTTGAAAAGGGCGACAGGTCGGAACGCAGCCCTGAAGTTTGATACGTCTCCATCATGTCTGGTTCAAACACCTTGATTCATCATGTAAACACAGAGTTTTGGTGTTTTTGACTCTGTTTCAATGTTACAATGTTTTTGTTTCTGTAAATTTACGGAGAAAGAAAGCAACCTGGCAGCACTTCTCCAAAGAGGAAGGACTCAGCAGAACAAGGCAACAACGATCTATATCTGCTAAACATCTGAACAGGTGGGGCACAACATCTAAGGGCTTAAACTTTCTGCTCTAAGGGAGATGAATATACAGAGGCAGCCAACGTTCATTCTTAATGCTATAAATAAACCAAGAGTCCTCAACAGACACCAGCTGGTGCTGCAGAGAGGACAGACACGTAACGAAACAAAGCTGTTGACGCCTAAAAATTGAAAACAGTTTCCGGCAAAAATTCAACACGTCCTTTAAAAGTTCCACATCAAGGTCAGACCTATCAAAGTCCAGCTAGTCGTGCTTTAGATCACGCTACAGTCGTTCATTGGCCAGAGCTTCACAGAAAACGTGCTGCTGTTTACAACCAAAACCTGAGGCGGCAGCTAAAAGAATCCACAAACTTCTCTTCTGAAAAGAAACGTCACACTTCGGATGAGCAGAGGAGCATGTTGAGAACGTGCAGGAGAATGACGATGGGGGTTTTACACATCGGAATGTGTGCGCTGCGTCGTAAAGGGATGCAGAAAAAAGATCTGGCACCATGCAGATACATGCATGAGAGGAAGAAGGCCATGCAGTTTAGTGGGGACCCTGCCGTGCTTGTTGTTTGTGTGTAGCTGTTCCTGAACAAACACAACGTAATGTTTAAATAAACCACACAAAGGGCCGTTCGCTTGACCCACTGCTGTGTTTCACACACAGGCCTTTAATACACACGTATGATATGATGGAAGCATGTTCATTCAAGACCCAAAGTCAGCTTAAACATATTTTTATACTTCTATGGCTGCACAATATGTTCAGTAATTATAATCATTGCAATATCGATATTCCAAAGTATTGCAATAAATTGCAGACACAAAATGGAGGTCAACTACTGTACGTGGCTATAAAATAATAGTAGCTGAGATGCTGAAGCCCATGGAGCGTTGTGACGGCAGAGGAAGAGAAGCGGCGTGAGGAAAATGTTACTTTATCGTAACGGATATTCAAATATTCAATTGTAACGTGGTTGCATGTTTTCCTAATAATGTGCAGTTGGATGTAAATGTTTTTCAGAGACTTTCTTGAAAAGGAGGTTCGTTTGGGGAAACTGAGCTCTCGTCAGATCTGGTGTCACAGTTTCTAAAATATATTGTCAGCCGAGCGTGCACGTGTCTGCTTGCACGTCGTAGTTTCCATCCAGCGAGGAAGTTGATTCGCAGAAGAATTAGCAGCTTCACTTTTGTCAGTTACTTCCTGATTCTTATGAGCTACATGTTTCTGAAAACAGCATTTTACTCTAAAGTCCCTGGTAGTGCACTTTGTCTATTTGTCCACCACCAAAAGTAAAAGGCCGATCATGTCTGCGCATGTTGGTTTGTCTGAAGAGTTAGCAAAATATAAACTACAGGATGGATTTTAAAGAAAATGGAATAATCATACTATTCACCTCTACAGCTGATAGTTTTATAGTCGAGCAAATTCAAGATGGCCGCCGCAGCAAACCACCTAAAACACATCAAGGGCTAAAACTCAGCCAGTTTTACAGACATTGAGCTAAAACTAGGTGTGGTAGTAGCTGAGTCCCACCCAGCACACGCTCTGAGCACTACAACTAAAACTTTGACGTTACTAGTTGGCATCAACCCTGTCTGAATGTTAGCTAAATATCTCGTGAACAATTGGATAATTTGAAACATCATTTGGACGTACTTCTACAACGGAGTAACTTTTGGAATCGACCGGAGTCAAGATGGCTGCAACAGCCAACTGACCGCAATGTCTCCGACTCGGTCAGTTTTCACGGCCATCATTCAGTCCTTTGTCATCACAAGATGATTCTGAGGTTCAAACTCTGGCTTGAAAGTCTGTAGGCGATGTGCATTCCTCTGGGGGGCGCTAGGTCTTTAATATTTCACATCATCAGGCATAAATGTTGGTTCTTGATCTCTACCATACAGTAAGTGGCGCTTTGTAAACAGCTAGGTCAGATGTGTGTCGATTCCTCAGCTGCTTTCTTTTTCCACTCACTTGTTTCAACCTCTTGTGTTTTCTAGTCCTCCATGGGCTAAATTTAGTTTGGAGGTTCCCTGAAGTCCTCTGGGCCTCAGTGACTGGTGCCCATCAGCTCAGCTCAGGTGAAAATATGGATGAAAGTTTGAACCACTCCAGACTAAACGTCACAGTCCCATCATGGTTAAAGTATGTAAACCAGCACTTAGTAAGATCTTTACCCCAAAGTCACAAAGTTCAGGGTTCATATCAACAACCTTCCAACTGCCAGTTCTAAGTTATGAAGAAACAAGACATTTTTTTAGCAGGACTATCAGCTCATCATAAACTAAAAGCAGAACCCGTTTTCTTTTGCTATCAGGAACACAAACTCTCGCTCATATCACCACACAATGTAAACGCATACAATCAAATCAGCTATCGTACAAAAGCGACTGCTCCATAAACACAACATCTGGGTAAAACTTCCAACACAAACCCAGCCAAACACACACAACTCTCAGACGTTCACACAGACAGCAAGCAGGGGAACTACAGAAGCAGGGTTAGAGGGAATGAAGCAAATTAAAGAGGCACAAAGAGCATGCAGTGGCTACAAAGTGGGGTGAAGGGATGAGGTGGGTTCTAACTGAAGAAAATGGACATTTGCTACTGTCATTTCCACCCAAAGAGAAAAGCTACACTCCAACTGGATTAGTCTGTTTGGGTGATGACAGTGGGCGGGAAACTGAGTGAAGCCGTGTCTGGTTTTGTAAACAGGTTGTTCTCTCGCTCGTTTTCTAACTAACTGACCTGTTGATGGCACATTTTATTCACATTAAAACACATCTGTCAAATGGTGTATGTGTAAACTTATAATGAAATTAATTCTAAATTGTGTTTTGCATCTTGCATTAAACTAATAAAAAAAAAACACATTAGGACATTAATGAGGTGCATGTGCCAAGAAAATGTGACGATCCTGAACCACAAAATGTTTGCCTGCAAAGCAGAATGGTCTTTTTGAATGCAGAAAATCAGTATTTGCCTAAAAGAAAATCTACATTTTCTGTTTCAAGAATATTAGAAAGGTTGTTAGATCCTGTGAAAATGTAAAAACGAGTATAAATAATAGTGGAACCCAGCACATGGAAGGTGACTGTACCTTCTCCTTGTCGCTGGCTTCTCTTGCCACAGTAGAACCCTACAAGAATAAAAGAGATTCAAGAGTTATTATATAACCAATAATTACCAAATGGATAAAAACCTACAGCATGGAAGTTTGACAGGAAGAAATAAGGGATGCGCAATATTATCGACATGTATCGGTATCGGCTGATATTAGAGATAAAGTTAAATATCGGACATTCCATTAAAAAAAAAAAACTGATGTAAAAGGCTTCCGTTTTAAATTAATTTTTAATTTAAGAAACTGTCAAGTATATCTATTAATGCACTACTACTTATGTGCTTTTCACGTCGCTTGTGAACAGGCTGAGTGTAGATTTGTGAAAATTTACAAATTTGCACTGTTTGAGTATTGTCATTGTGTTAGAGAGAATAAATGTCATAAATAAATTTGACATTAACATAATCCAGGTTGAAGTGATACATCATTTTCAGCCCCTTTTTGGCATCTGCATTTGGTCGCAGACCAAACTGACAAAGATCATGCAGAATAATGTACCGGTAGTATTTTAGTTCCACAGCAGAGAAAGCTCTGTAGTCTCTGTAAGTAGGTCTAAGGAGAAAAATATCGGTATTGGTATCGGTTACCGGCCAAATAAGTTTTAATATATCGGCACATCAGCCAAAAATCCAATATTGTACATCCCTAGAAAAAAGTAATAAGAAGTCTGACAAACATTTATTGCAGCAACAGAAAAAAAAATCTTATATTGTGGTCATCACTGTTCCCGGTTCGTTCCCCTCCTACCTTGAGGTCGTATTTTTTGTAGACAGAAAGGCGGTGGGAGAAGACGTTGCGTGTAACAATCATGTAGGTCTCGTCTCCATCCACAGTGAGCCGGTACATCCCCAGAAACTGAGGCAGCAGCGTGTTGCCATGGCACTCCACAATAAACTACCAAAAAGAGAGTGAGGGGTACAAGTTTATGGCTCTTATAGTCCCAAAGGGTGCCTGCAGCATGCACAAGTGGGTATAAGAACACGCAGCACAATCCTTTGTGGGCTTTGCTCAGTGATCAACTTTGAAGTGATAAACAGACAGGAAGGTCCTATGGGCTCTCTCTTCACTCCAGGGAAATCTGTACCAGGACAATATTTAATGTCTACTGGCTCGCTTAATAAAACGGGCAATGAAAATTCAATTTTCAGTATTAAGATTTTGCCACGAGGCACAAAGCTGAAGACATCTGTGCATGTTGTAAACTGGTGAAAATATTCAGAATTTCAAATTTGTAGATGCTAATTCAGACAGTAAGAGAAAGAATCCTAGAACAGAATTAAAGCTTGCATTTTTCTATAGAAATTGTTTTTTTTTTTTTGTTCTAACCTGATGGTATTTCTTTAAGATGTTGTGCATCTCGGCCACATCCTCACTGCTGATGGTCTTGATGACGTAGCGCTTGTCGTAGGAGGTATGGAAGCGGGCCCCGCTGCGGCCCTGGGCTTCACTGTTCAAGGGGGCGCTGCGTGTCAGAGAGTTCTGCGCAGCAAAGGGAACAAAAAGTAAAAGTAAAAAACATCAGAATTTAGAGTGATATAGATATTTTCAGTTTCTAGGTGTTAAATCAGCTGCATCATCGGTTTCAGTCCAAACATGAGCTCTGACCCTGCGCTCGCTGCCCGTCTAAAGTTCCTAACAAAGCTGCTGCCAGACTCTGGAGCTCAAGTGTAATCCAACATCTTCCAGCTTAACGCCTCATTCTCCAAGAACTCTTGACCCATCATCAGCTCCCTTTACGCTCCTGAACTTTTGGCATTTACAAGAGTGGTGGTGTCCAATCCTGGTCCTCAGCGTCCTGCATGTTTCAGCTGTTTCTCTGCTTTGACACACCTGACTGAGTAAGAGACTTCTGCAGAACTTGAAGATGTTGAAAAGCAGGAAAACAACTAAAACATGCAGGACAGTGATCAACTAGGATTGGGCAGCACTGGTAAACCATAAAACAATGGTTTATAATTATTTTTAGGTTTGGGGAGCCTTTTTTGTGGTTGGGACTAGCAATTTGTGACAATTCCTAACAACCCCAACTACCCATTCATCGCAACCAAGTGAACTCCAAAGTAAACATGTAAGACAGACAGCTGCACTGGAGCACAGTGACCTCCAAATGCTGCCAAATCACTGCACTGAGAACTGGGGATTACAGTACTAAGAAACAGAAGGAAAAAATATCAAGAATTAATAACACTTGGATCAAAACGAGGCCAAGTCAGATATTTTAGAAGAGTCATCCAATTCAATATGCTTGCACAGGGCTTAAGAATCACAAGCCATTAGTGGCTAAGCAACATCAGATTCAGAAATATTATCCTGTGCCTGTAAAACTATACAACTGTGAGTATATCACTAATTTACTGCAGTTCAGATTTTTTCAGATGACAACAAACAGTAGATGGTTTGTGGAAAAGCACAGAAACTGTTCATACCGAGAAATCGTGATCATCAATGCCAAACCTCTCTCTGAGGTTTCGAAACACGAGAGGGCAGTACTCTTTAAACTTGAAATGGCTAGGCATGTTCTCTCTGTGTTTAAAACAATAAGTCAGGGAAAACAAAGTACACAGGTTATAATTATTGAAGTCTTGTAACATTTTAGGCGTAAAGCTCAGATCTTCTCAGAACAAAGATTTATGAAAAGGCCTTACTTGTTGAAGAGGTGGTTGTCCACTTTAATCTTAGAATAGGCTTTAAAGTCATCTGGCATAAGCATGATGGGAATCTGAACATGGCTTAACTCATTTATCTGCACAAAGGAAAAAGAAAACAGGAAATATTTTTAAAATATGAAAGAACACAGTCAAGTCAACCTGTCAGAAATGATTCATGCTCATATTGGCTGCTTAACATGAAAATAAAATGTAAAATGTTGGACAACCCCACCCCAAAAATTATACATCTAGACCACGCTGCAACTGGTTTAAGCTCAACACGCCTCCATTAAAATACGCTTTGACCAAATCAGTTTTCCTGCTACATATTTTGACGAGACAATTACAATTTGCCAACGCAGGAATAATAAAATCTATACAAGCTGCAAGCTTCAACTTTTTATGACGCTTTATTGCAGAGCTCGTTAAGGTTATTTACTGGCCGGTGCACAGGTCGTTTTTTTTGCACTTATTCACATGACAACATTTTTTATTACAACTGAAAAGTTAGCAACAACTCATAGCGACCTGGTTCTGGTCCAACAGTCGTCCTCAATTCATATAAATATATAATTTACTGCTCAAAACTCCTGATGACTTTATTACTGTCAACTTCTACACCAGCCAATTCTTGATAGTTGAGGATGATTTGCATGGTGCAGGACATTATAAAAGCAATTATACCTTAAAAATGGATGAATAAACACAAGAATATTTTATATTTTTAACCAATCCAAGAAGATCCAAAGTTTGTTAACCTTAGGTATGAGTCTAAAGTTCTGTCCTTTTTTAATCTGCACAAAATACTTGGTGATAAAAACAATGACATCATGTGTAAATTGTTCATAGGTGCTGTAGGCTGAAAAAGAAGGGTGCACTATGGCTCTAAGGTTTGGTGTTTTTGGACCAAACAGTTCTATTCGAGCTCCGTGAGGGTTAAAGCTTTAGCTCACAGGAATCAAAAGAACTGCTAGACGTCGGCCTACAGCCAGTAAAGCCACATTACTTGTACGCATGGCAGCCATCAAAACAGAGTACGCCTAGTTGGAACCACAAATTTGTTGTGTGTCAAGGGTGTTATGATTACAGCGAAGTTGGGAAGAAGACGTTTTTTAGAACATGAGCTTAAAATGGCAAGAGGGACAACCAAGAGTCTAAAACATCTGCAACAGATTGTAGTTTATTCCACAGAGGTGGAGAAAAGAGCAGACTCTTGCTTGGACAAAGCAGATGGGTAAGTACGTTTAGCAGCTTTCTTCCCAGTGAAATAAAGTACTAATGAAATAATATTCACCTATAACCTGCAAGTTTACATACTGGTAATAATGGATAGACATAATGGTGATAAAATACACAGCATAAGGTACATTTTCTTTAAGTAGTGCCACTTAATAATAACACTGTTTAATAATTTGTTTCGGTTTGGACAAGACACGATGATCTGAGTTTTAATAACAATCAGTGGATAAAAATTAATCTGAATGCCAAAAGAAACTGCACCACTTATTGGTCCTTTCCATCCAATCTTACCCAATCTTTAATTATTCATAAACCTAGTCATTTTTTTTAAACCTACACCATTTTCTAATTATGTTGCATTTCTTCTACAGATTGATTTTACAGCAAAAGTTGTTGTTTGAAGTATGAATTTATGTTTAATGGGACACACGGAGTGAGGGTTAAACTTGCTCGGCTAGTCAATATTAGCTTACATCTAGATTGACGGTGTCCTCTTCGGGTCACTCATGGGGTTCCTGTTAAACTAGAAAAAGGTTCCCTATAACAAAAGCAGTTACAGGAACTAACTGCAGTACAAAAGCATGGAGAACTAATCTGAACAGTTTAGGCCAGTTTTTATACAGTTTTTTCCATTTGGGAAACCTCCTTAGTAGCATGTCTTGTCAGGCCTTTGCACACATTTGATTTGATTTGATTTGATGTTTATTTATTCATTTTAAAAGAACAATACAAAACAGTTTCATCAGATACAATAATACAAAAAGGATAAAATGAAAGGAGCAGAAAGAAGAAGAAATCTTATTATATCTGCCCCTTATTTCACAGTTTGTTCAAACAATGATAACCTTCAAACTACATAACAAAATGAATAACTCTACGTAATTATTCTAATCTGTAATACATCATCTACATAACAAAATGAATAACTGAATGAATGAATAATAATGAATAACACATGTTTCAATGTGATTTCAAATGTTTTTGAAAGTTGCTGAACAGGCTCCCAGGATCCAAGTATGTTGTAGTCATATTTATCCTCTCTTCCATTTTAATACAGTATACAATTCTTTTTCTTAACCAGAAAAAAGACTACCGGTAAGCAAAGCACGCTGAACTGCAAACATTATGGCTGTTAGGAAACATCGAAGAGGAAAAGCCTGCAAAATGTGCATTTTTAAAATATAATTTGGCTCAGTCATGTTCCAAATAAGACCATGTTTAGACAAGATGTGCGATTTTAGATGCAATAATTGTGACGGCATGTTTCTCTGTAGTGACTCAACAGAATAAAACACCGCAGGGAACCTCAATCCTTACACATTAATTATACCGAACTGCTCCAAGCACATTCAGTACAGTGCAGCAATCTCCACTGAGAACTGACCATGTTTCACAGCGCTGCCTTACGTAGACCTGACATTTGTTATGGCAGCAGGCACAGCTTGATAAACATATGATGTGTGTGTGCTCGTCTCTGTGCATGTTTATTTGTTGATGCCTGCACGCAGCGATGTTGGCAGGTTGCTCTATTTATGCTCTATTAATAACCTCACATCTCAACCAAGCATTTTACTGTCACTGGCACTGAATATGCTCCAATTTTCAAACTATTATTGGCTATTATAAATGACAAGTGTGCATTCTTAATGAAACCTGAGCTTTAACAATTACACAATCCAAGCTGTGAGTCCCAATGAAAGACATGGTATCTGACTAATTTAGAACATATTTGCCTTTTTGTATTTATGGAATAGTTTTTTTTTTTTTCCATTTATTTATTTGTCAACTTAACATCTTGGTAATTAGTGAGTCAATCCTGCATTTTATTTATGGTCATGTTTATTTTGTCTGCTTTGCTCATTTTTCCTCAGAGATGGAGTGGCTGCAGAAGTGTGGCATTTGTAAAAAAAAAAAGCCATCTTGTTAATGTTGGGTAGCATAACTTATTCACCAGGACTGTTTGAAACAAAACACAAAAATCAGGCACTGAAGTTTATTTTCAGTGGTGATTAGATAACCTAGTTCTCTAAAGCTGTGCCAGTGTTTTGACTATTCTTTACACATGATAAAACCAGAACAAAAGCTATTCCCATGTTTGCAAACAAAGAGAGTTGCAGGCAACAGTTTTTGTCAGATTATTTTTCCTTCAGCTGTCATGTTTTCTCAAGTACCTACTTTAGTTCCACATCACTCGTCTTTGTTAAGAAGCTGCAATCTGATGACAGCAGTAATTGTCATCTGTCAAACTTTATCAAAATCATTTAACAATCCAACACAATTAAAACTAGTATGAGGTGGGTAAACTACAGCATTGTAAAACTTAAAATCTCAACAACACAGTAAGTGTAACTAAAACAAAGCATGATTTCTTCAACACCTGGTAAATTTGGCAACATCAGCACTGAGTGTAGATTATCAGTAATCTAGAAGATTGTAATCCCCCCCACCAAAAAAAAAAAGGTGTAGGTGTATTATTTATTTATAAACACCAGCATGACAGAAAGCTTTTATGGTGATCTCTTTAGTCTCATTGTGGCCCTGTGACGGACCAGCAATCTGTCCAGGGTGTCCCCCGTTTTATGCCCAATAACTACTGAAAAAAGGCGTGAACTCCCAAAGATGACAGAAAAGAAGGTTAAAAAAAAAACATATACAGTAGATAAATGGTTGTCTATATCACTAAAGTATGTTTCCATTGCAGGTCTAATTTTCATAGGCGTTCATTTAGTTTATAAATTAAATGTGAACCGCTGGTAAAGATGTGACGTCACATGCAGCACGCTGTGTTTAAGGAAATAAATATGGATGCTACACATGTTAGCACGTGTATTTAAATATACATGTATACCTGCAAGGCATTGGTATTGATAATATCAATATTGGGATCAATCCACACACCTATACTTCAAGTCGGATGAAATGCTACACTGCCGTTAAGATCAGTTGTTTTGAAGTCACTGGATATGGACCAGTTTTGCCTGCGAATGAGAATGTTGTCTAACAGAACGGTCACTTTTCTGAAGAAAAAATATTCAATTACTTTTTACTGTTCTTTCACACAGGACATCAAATGTCAAAGCAGTGAATAAGTTAGAGTTTAGACTTCATAAATTTATACTTTAGAAAAAACTAGCCAATTTGTAGAACATTTTACTGTATTTTTGTCTTGTTATGGAGGAAAAGCTATATGTGTTCTCAAACAAATGTGTGCATAGTTGTGCATGTTTGTGTGTTTATGCCCAGCTGCTGAAACTAGGAGGCACAGGACCGGGATGGTGCACTCTGACAAAAACATCAATACAAAGTTATAAAATCACTTCCAAGTAGTTCTTTGGGTGCTGTAATTAAGGCAAAAACACTGTATGGTGGAACTTAAGGCAAAGATAATAAAATGGAACATCTGAGAGTCTGAGCAGGAAATCTAAAGGAAGTCCAATCAGTGTCAACTATAGCCTGACCACTGTTTTATCTATTTTTGCCTATAATCCAGTTAATAAATTTGATTTAAAATATGCACAGCTGCATTTTAAGAACTGCTCATAAGCTTCTTACTGTAAAGGGAGAAACTAAACCAGCTCCAACTGAACAGCCATGCACTTTAAATATCTACTGTGCACGGATCAAACAAAGAGACAAAGTATAGAATTAGCATATTTCAGCAACAGAAGACTATTTGAAGACAGAGACGGAGTCAGCGGATGCCATATCCGAGGACGTTTCGGCACCCTCATGTGACAGGCACTTACGTCACGCTGGTGTTATAAAACAGACGCATCCTTTGGTGCTCAGAAAGGAGATGTCACCTAATCAACAAGGCTGTGTTTCACACACGAGCTGAGATATCACATGCACACATACAAATATGTGCGCATCAAACAATTACTGAATAGGAGTCCCAATGCAAACCTAAGATGCCAATATTGATGAAATATTTTGCTTATTTATGTAAGATAACTAATTTATTATTATATAATGAATAGACTCCTCATGAAGACTTTCAAAAAAGTTCCGTTCTTTTATCTTCAAGGCCACTTTCAGGAACTGTATTTTTAAGACCGCTGTTTATATTTGGCTTTATCAATTGCAAACGTACTCATCCTCCTGCAGCTATCAAACTTGCAGACACATTTCACACCACCACTTCCTTCTCATCTCCATGGTGATGTTGACTAGTTTTCCGGCCCAGAGTGAAGCAAGCGTGTGCTTTTGCTCCGTTGGACAGGAAGTTGGTGAGAGAAAGCGTGCTCCGTCAGCAGCACGGTATGACCTTGTTTTTCTAACTCACTTTCAACAGATGACAATTCGCTAATGGTATAGAACGGCCATGAAATTAGCAGGGAGAAGCAGCTTTTAGATCAAATGAAGAAATGGCTCTACTCGGGCATGCCATTAGGCTGTGTGGCCATTTATCAACAGGAAAGCGCTGAGCACGTCAGATAATCTAACTGATTTGCAAACTTTTGACAGAATTTGTGAAATGTCTTAGTATTTCTACAGATCAACATTTGTAAGCAAATATGATTTCAATCTAGAGTTATTTGCTACAAATAAATAAACAAACAAACAAAAAAAAACAATCTAACATGAAAGCCAGCCAGTGTGACTGCTGGAAGTTCATTATGATGGCTGAACACTGATGTATAGTGTACACTACTTTTACCATTTGACACATTTTCAGGGCACTGTACATATAGTTTGTGAAAATTTTCTGTTAAAATTTCAAACTACAACAAAATGGCTAACTAACAATAGTATAGTATGAGTGAACAATTCGTGCACAACCCCTGTGTTTTTGCAGTATTCATTCTGGACTTTTAGAGAGATTTCTACTTTGTTTCGCTAGTAAAGAAGTCGTAACGGTCAGTGCACGAGTCAATGTGCAAACACTGTGTACTCCAGATAATCAATCAATCAATCCATCCATCCATTATCTTTACCCGCTTCTTCCTTTCTGGGTCACGGAGGTCACTGGTACCCATCTCCAGCAGTCACTGTGCGAGAGACAGGGTACAGCCTGGACAGGTCTCCCGTCCATCACAGGGACATCGAGACAAACAACCATTCACTCTCTCACTCACATAGGGACAATTTAGTGTTACCAGTCAGACTAACATGCATGTTTTTAGTCTGTGGGAGGAAACTGGCATACCTGGAGAAAACCCACGCTGCACGGAAAGAACATGCAAACTCCACCCAGGACGGCCCCAGGCCAGAATATGATCTGGTGGCCTTCTTGCTGAGGCAACAGCTCTACCAACTGCACCACTGTGTTGCTTACTCCAGATAATTTATTTGAGTGAAAATGTATACAAGACATTGCTACTTCATAATAGTTCCTACTGACCTGTTGTTTTTGAGTCATTTGTTTTATATTAAATATTGTGCTATTGAGATTAAACATAAAAACAGTCATTATGGAGCCTTATTTATCATTTTTTGCGTTGTCTTACCACTTAGGTGCTCTAAAAAGATGCTCAATGAAATGTCCTTAACATCACAAATAAAACACACAAGTTTAAAATTGATTTAGAGTCTTGCTTTATCCTCTCCTTTCAGCTTTTCTCTCTTCAGGGGTCACCACAACAAGTCATCTTCGTCCATCTCACTCTGTCCTCTGCATCCTCTGTCCTCACTCTGTCCTCTGCATCCTCTGTCCTCACTCTGTCCTCTGCATCCTCTGTCCTCACTCTGTCCT
>JAVCKU010000079.1:2287958-2304538 GCA_032273985.1 Hypsolebias coamazonicus
CAGCTGATTTGACCATTAAAGTACATTTATTAAGGATAAGATCAACTGAGACACACCTTTACTACAACGTGGAGCAAATAAATAATTGTTTTTAGGTGGTTATCTTGTTAAATTTTTGAAGACATGCACAGCAAGGCCACCCTCTCTGCGCTCCCGTAGCTGCAAAGCAGCTTTTGAAATGCAGCTGATTTGACCGTCAAAGTGCATTTACTTTGTATTAAGGAAAAGTTCAACTGAGACACACCTTTACCATAATGTCGAGCAAACAACTAATTGTTTTTAAGTGTTAATCTTGTTAAATTCTGGTTAAAGCCCTGTGCACACTCCAGCGGCTACCATTTGGCAGCCAATCGAGTTTTGGCACAACACCAGCACAAGTTTTGGAGTTGTCAGTGGTGTCGTATAATAGATGCAACTTATACAGTGAAGAAACATATTTATGTTTTTTCCACTTTACTAGACATATTTTGGACTGATGTGAATTATAAGGCGGTGTGACGTGTACAGCGGAAAGTACAGTACTGTAGTTAGATGTTAGTGCTGTAGAAGGGTCTAGCTTTTTTATGAAACACAAAAAAGTAAAGACGCTTTTTACATTTTTCTCTTCAGTAATCACCAGTGTTGGGAGATTTTGCAGGTCTACCATTTAACGTCAACCCCAGGAAAACTGATACTCAAAGGTCAGTTCATTTCTTTAAGCACGGTAAAACAATGCACAGCAGCTGTAGACTCTGCTTGTTCCTGTCACCAGGAGCCCGTCCTGAGCTCAACACCGACATCGTAGTTGGAGAAACTGACTACACCTCCTACGCAGTTCTGTTCTACCAGAAACAGGGCAAGATCACAGTAAAGCTCTATAGTAGGTTCAACAACCGCGTGCGTCTCCAACTGGTTCATGGTGCCACAATGCAAATGTAATGCTTGTAAATGTTTTTATGATGCCTTGCAGGCAGGTCCGTGGACAACCTATCAGAGCCAATGCTGGTCAAGTTTGAACAACTTGCTGAAAAACACAGTTTGGGGCTGGCCTACCTTTTCCCCTTCCCTACCTACAGTATGTACACATCAACAGCATCACATCTTCACACAATGATCCCTTTAAGACTGTTACGCGACTCACTGTGTCGCAACACAAAGCAGAGACTGAACACAGTAGTTCAACATTTGTTTTTAGTATAAATCCAAGTTAAAAATCCTCAAAAGAATTCCTCCACAAGCCCAACAGAATCAAACCAAGACCCTCTGGTTTGGTCCAGTTAAGCCTTTGAACCTGTGAAACAACAAGGGAGAGGTGGAAATAAAAGCATGGTGTTCAGTGAGCAAAGACTGAAAGATCATAGTACGAGACCACACCAACCAACCAAGAAGCTGGCAGCAACCACTGTATTCAGGTGCTCCAATATCGGTCAGAACAACAAACAATGACCAAAGTGATGGACGGGCCATAAGAGCTAAAAAGGGAGACCACTCAGTCCAAACCACATAAGGCCATTAGGATCTGGTGTCCTTTGCCACATCAACTGATTTTAAACAGCTTAAGCTAGTGTTAAGTCTGGTTCTTGTTTCCATATACATCAATAGACCCATCTTTTTTCACAAAGAAGTTTATGGACAAGCTCAAACTTACATGGATGCATTTATGAAGATCTGCACTAACTGATCTAACAAACTCAATAGTAACGTGTAACCTGCACAAAATGGAGCAGAGATCACACAACACCACACTCTTGACTTCATCCATCCATCATCTTTACCTGCTTCTTCCTTTTTGGGTCATGGGAGTCGCTGGTGCCAATGTCTAGCTATCACTGTGCGAGAGGTGGGGGACACCCTGGACAGGTCTCCAGTCCATCACAGGGACACATAGAGACAAACAAGACAAACAACCATTCACTCTCTCAATCTCACACAGGAACAGTTTAGTTACCCATCAGCTAACATGCATGTTTTTGGTCTGTAGGAGGAAACTGGAGTACCCAAAGAAAACGCAAACATGCACGGAGAGAACATTAAAAACTCCACCTAGAAAGGCCTCCAGACAGGATTTGAACTGGCAACCTTCTTGCTGAGAGGCAACAGTTGTATCAACTGAGCCTCTGCCCCATTCTTGACTTACAATGCAAAACCATTCTTGTTCCAGCTCTGATAACATTTCAAAACATCCCGGACGAGCCCCCAAATGTATTCTTTGGACTTGGGCTGCAACATAAAACAAAACACAATTTAAAGTAACTTAACATGTTTATTGCTGAAAAGTATAGAAGTTAAAAGTCAAACGAGCAAACCAACACAACCAGCAGCCCCAGTAGTGATTTGCCCCAGTCTTCACGGTTATGCCACAAATCCACATGTGGCAAATGCAGCCAGTTAAAACCATCAAACAGAGCCAGACTGATGCAGATTGCCACCTGGTCTTTGAGTATGCAAAGGGGCATCACAATAAGACATGTCTTACTTATGATTATTATTTAAAATGTATTGTCTTTCCAGGTCACTGTGGTCATGTGGACAAGGATCATATAATCAGTAAGTTTATTCTGTTTATGTTGTTGTTGTAGTGTCTCATATTAAGAACTCTAGAACTATTTTAATGGAAAAATCAAATTAAGGTCAACAAGAAGGCGAACATTCAGATTTATGTAAAAACGAACACATAAAATAAATAAAAAAGCAGAATAGTCAAATCCAGAAAGCTTTTTCACTCAAATCTCAGTTCAAAGTTTACTGTGACTGTGTTTAGTGGTATCCAATAAACTTTGTGTGTATTTCCACTGAGTATAGCATTAAAATACAACAGTGATTAAATGGTTTGCTTCCGTGTTATCGTCTGACTGATTGTGTCGGAAAAGGGGATAAGACTAACGAGTCTTAATGATCTCGTTACTCACAAGATTTCCATCATCTAATTTTCATCACATTGGAACCAGAGTAAAACTATAACACATAGTTTATTTAATATATTGATGTGCAGAGTTCACATTTTTCTGATTTTATTTTTTCATCCTTTGAACCAAGCAGCAAGCAGCGTATATTTACATGCCACACACATAATGCTGCTCTTAGAGTTTTCTGCAGGCTTTATTTAATGTATCCAGATAAATCACATTTTCTATGAACATTCAGTATGAACGCAGGTTGATAATTGACTGCTAAAGCTGAAGAGGCTAAAACAAAGCTGTTAAAGATGAAAGAAGCAGAAGCTTAGCTAAAAACCAAAAGGAGCAAAACACAAGCTAAAAGCTAAAATAGGCAAAAAACAAACAAACAAAAAAAAAACTAGCTGAAAGTAGCAAACAAAAAGCTAAAACATTTTTCTTAAAAGTAATCAAAATAAATTCAGCGTGTGTGGATGCTTATGACGCATGTATTTTTGTTGTGCTCGTTCAGGACAATTCTGAAATTACTTTTGATATTGGTGCAACTTTAGCTTTTTGAAATATTTAGCCTTTTCTGCCATTTCTTCCTCTTAGAAAATGAATTGAGCTCATTTTACATCCTTCAAAATCTTTAGATCTGTTTACAACCTTTTACTGCTCATTTCACATTTTGTTCTGCTTCAGCTTCTTTCAGCTTCTTTGTGCATAATTCAAACATTTTTTAACTACTTTCAGCTGTTTTTCAGCTGTTTTGTGCTCCTTTCAAGTTCTTTCTGCTATTTACGACATTTGTGTGCTTCTAACTTCTTTCTGCTAATTTCAGCTTGTTGTGCTCCTTTCAGCTGATTTCTGCAAGTTTCAGCTTTTTCCACTATTTCAGCAACTATTTAGCTATTTTTATGCAAATTTAAGCTTTTTTCAGCTAATTCCACATTATTTGCATTAATTTAAACCTTTTCAGCCTAATTTAGATAAAAATGTACTCTCTCCACTTCTTGCTTGTAATTTCAGCTTCTTTCTGCTTTTAAGCTACTTTTCAGCTGTTTATTTTTGTTGATTTCAACTTTTTCTCAGATAATCTATACTTTAATTTCCGCTTCTTTCAGCCTAATTGGGCAACCATGTTCTTTCTGCTTTCTTCTGAATTTTAAGCTTGTTCTACCTTTTCAGCTATCTTTTTAGAAAAACTTCAGCTAATTTCAGTTGTTTTCAGATAAATTCAAGTTTTTCAAGGTAATCTCTGCTACTTTCATCTTAATTAGCTTCTTTCTGCTAATTTCAGCTTGTTATGCTCCTTTCAGATTTTCAGCTATGCTTATTCCTGCTATTTCAGCTACTATTTAGCAGTTTTAATGCAAATTCTATCTTTTTCAGCTAATTCCACATTTTTAAAATCTCAATTCAACTCTTTCCTCTTCCTTCTCATAGGTTAAGCGTCTGTCTACCTTTTCGGCTACTTTTTTAGCTTTCGTTGTTGATTTCCTAATTTTTGTTCTCATTTCTGCTCATTTAAGCCCAATTGAGCAAATAACTGTTTTCTTCTGCTATTTTAGTTTTGCTCTTTCATTTAGCTAATTTCAGCTGTTTTTCAGTAAGTTCTTCCACAATTAGCATCCACACTGCATTTTTGCAGGAAATGTAATTATTTTTATTAGCATCTAAAACTTGTTGCCAAAATGTCAGCCTATATTTTTTTAATATTTGCACTTTTGACAGATTTTTATGACGTTCTACATGTATTCTACTGATGCACCAGACATAAAAAAACAATATTTCTGCAGAGAGCAGCAGAGCACCACTACCATGACATTTTAGCAGTCAAACAATCTTTGATTTGTGTTTCTATAAGCCAAACAAACAGCTCTCAAAATGATTTTTTTTTGTCCTACAGGCCTAAACTTGACTCTGCTTACTGGAGTTTTTAAGAACATATTTTCATGCCACCGCATGACAAACTGAAAAACAGCTGCCTGGAACAAGCTTTCCCATCATCTTTATATTTTTCATTCTTTGAGAGGAATTAAAGATTACTTTATAATCGGTTGCTTGCGGCAGCTTTTCCTAATAACATTAAACAACAGTAAGAAGCTAAATACGGTTTTAAAATGATCCAATTCGTCACATTTTGTGTCTGCATGAAATTTTGTCCCATTTATTTTGTATATGTGAACTTTCTTGCGGTAAAATCAAATTTAAGTCTTCTGGACATTGAATGAGTCTCTTCGTCACACCAGAGATTGCTCCTGGCTGTGAACTTGGCCCACTCAACTTGTGAAACGAACCTTGTTTTCAAACTTTGTCAACATGTTTTCCCATTTTCGCTGCGTGCCGAGAACATCTGCATGAGTTCTGAGCAGCTTCAAGTACAGCTTCTTGTTTTGCAGACTGTGTCCCCACATGCTGAGGAGGTGGAGCCAGCCACTCAAGAAAATTGATTCAAGGCTGAAGCCACACAAAAAATGCAAATTCCTTTCACAAACAAATAAAGTAACATGAAGAAAATAAAAACGTGTTTTCAAGTCTGTATGTAAAACTTATTTAAGGTAAATGCTTAACAGATTTATCAAAACTGAGATCATCTTAGGATGGGAAGGATGGGGCTGCAGCCATTGTGGTCAATATCATGCTCAGAGTGTGTGTTGTGGATGACTCTCAGCTACTACCACATCAAATTATAGCTCAATATTCATAAAACTGACCGTGTTATAGACATTTTGTGTTAGCTAACATCAGATTATCTGTGACAGCTAACATAAACTGGATTGAATCCAAAAGTTAATCAGTTATAAAGATACATCCAACAATGTTTTTTTTGAGTGATTCATTACAGTCAAGCCACGCCCACACAGATATAGGTGATAATGATCTAATTTAATGGTGCAGTTACATACAGAAGTTTTGTTTAAATGCAGAGATTCAAGTTTTTGAGTCTTTTAGGCGTTTGGCGTGTGAGTAGGAACACAGAAAGAGTGGAGCTGGAGATAATAAAATTGAAAGCTGAAATACCCAAAGGGGTCCAGAAAGTTTGTTTGTAAAGAGTGTGGTTTGAAAGGGTCGTGTGTGTGTGTGTGTGGTCCTTGTTTATGCTACTTTGTAAGGCCCATTTTTCCAACTTATACTACATTGTAAGGACCAACTGCTCCTTATGGGGCCCAAAGCTCGGGCCCCATAAGATGAAGTACCGTTCGTGGGTTAGGGGTTAGGTTTAGGACTAAGGTGTGAATTGAGGACGTGTTAGATTTAGGGTTAGGTATGGACTGGTAATGGTTAGGTTTAGGGAAAGTGTCAGGATTAGGCTATAGAAATGAATGGAAAATGAATGGAAGTCAAGGCAAAGGCCCCATAAAGATAGCAAAACAAACCTGCGTGTGTGTTTCTGTTATGCAACCAGCTCGTTGCAAGTTTGTGCCTGCCAGGTCTCGTTACAAAACGAGCTCTGATTCAGCACAAACCTGCAAAAATAATCCTGCATTCAGGATTAAATCCACTGACTTTAATTGAAATTAGTTTATTCAGTTCTTTCTGAAGAGCCATTTCCTCCAGATGCCACACATTAAAAAAAAAACTTTTAGAAACTTGAAGACCAAGCAGGAGGAATGCATCACCTCATTCACGCCAGACTCGTAGATGAAGATCATCTTATGTTGAGAAAATACGTCGACGGTAACGTTCAGCACCATCTCGTCACCCTCAGAGTTTTATTTTTATGACTCTTAGCTATGACGACATCACATTTTAACTTATAATCTGTAAAATTGATTGAGTTGGAGCCATGTTTGTATTTTAGCGACCCGATTAGTGTTGAATGAATGTGGTAAATTGTGTCTTTCCAGCAGTTTTGATCTCTTGCTTCTGTTTTTGTGCTCTTATCAAACACATGGTCTGAAGGGTCAATCGTCTGTGTTCATTTGCAAAGAACAACACTCACGTCTCTCGTCTTCGTCCACATGTGCCAGTTGTGTAACAACATTCCACTGGGAAAGAGCCAGATAGTTTTTGTAATGCCCAAGGCAGCAGCAGAAGATGGGAGGAGACAGGAGGAGGGGGGAGGATGCTGCAGAAGTGTATAAAGACGCCTCGGCCGGCTGCTTACCCCTGCATATCCCCGACACTCCTGACCGCTCCTGACGCAGAGAAGCCATGAGGACCACGATGCTGAGGGTGACGGCCGCGCTGATGTGCGTGATGGCTGCGTGCGCAGAGATCGTGCCCATGCAAGACTTCAGCCTGGAGAAGGTAAGAGACAAACAAACAGGTCAGTTCTGCAGCTGTGCGCTCAGTTTGCGCAATAAGGTTCTTAATTCTTACCCTTTTTCTTTTAGATGGCAGGTAAGTGGTACCTGGTTGGTTTTGCAAGCAATGCCCAGTGGTTTGTGGACCACAAAGAGACCATGAAGGTTGGAACTGCCATGTTCACGCCTACTGAGGAGGGAGACCTGCACCTGTCCTATGCCAACCTGAAGTAGGTTTTAAATTCCTAAAGATGCATTCAGTGAACAAAACCGAACGATTCTTGGGAAGATGTATTTGTTGTTCTCCTGTAAAGGGATGATGGGTCATGCTGGAGGATGACTCAGCTGGCCAAGAAGACAGAAACTCCTGGACGCTTCACCTTCTACAACCCAGGTGAGTGCGTGCACAACCAAAAGACACACAAGAGGGTCAAGAGAAGCTTTTGTTCATGCAAATTCTTCTGGGATCCTCAGTTTGGAACAACGACAACGACTTGCGCATCGTGGACGCCGTGTACGATAACTACGCGCTGGACTACACCCTCAAGACGAAGGAGGGGGTGTCTGAAGCCCTCATCAAGCTGTACAGTAAGTAACTCACCAAGCCTGACGGGAGACCAACAGTCTGTTTGAGATGAAAGACGTTCATGTTGTGGTTTCAGGCCGAACTCCCGAGGTCAGCGAAGACCTGCAACAGAAGTTCACTCAGTTTTCTCTGAGCAACGGCATCAACCCGGAAAATACCGTCATCCTGCCAAAGAGCGGTACGTCGCCAACATCCACTTGTCTCAAACCGCAGTTCTTCCAGAAACTGTTTCATTTTCTCACTGGTGTCCTCGTGTGTTTTCACAGCCGAGTGTCCCGAGGTCGTAACGACACCCGCCCCCTGAACCGTCCATTCGTTATCGTTGCACCTCTGGAGTTTCACCTCAGAGGAGCATCGTCAGCCCTCATCTGCCGCGTAGCGACTAATACGAATGTGTGCCTTTGTGAAAATGTTGATATTTTGATGTCCCCGTCCCCATTTCCTTTTATTAAAATGACCTGAACACTAATAAACTGATTAAAACCACGTTTCTGAGTAAATGCTGTGGAAAACTACAACAAAATCTCATCTGTAAAACAACTAGTCATTGATCAAAATACCAAATACATGAAGTCTATTAATGCACGTTGTCTTTTGGACTGTGGAGAATAAAATGTGTATATTTTGGACATTTGCATAGAATTGCACTCAAGACATCTATGATATACGTACATTTAGACTTACATGGCAGGCACACATATAGCTTAGATAAATGCTGCTTTTCTCAGTCAATATAATAACATGCAACTTATTAAGACTTAACTGGATATAAAGCCCTGATATGAAAGTCTAACTTTTACAGTTTAAGGTTGTGACGGCTTTATTCAAGAAAAAAAAAAAAACAGCATTAAATTATCTGACCACCAGGCTAATTATTTAGGAATGCTGGAAAGACTAAACCAAAGTGGAACAATTCACTAATTAAAATTAAAAGTTAAGCATTTCTTGATGGAATAAACCAGATTTATAGCTATTTTTCATCAAACCTTGTAAATGACTTTATGCATGATCTGATGTGATGTTGTGAGATTACAGATTTGTTCAGAGATGACTTTCAGCTCCAATAACCATATTGTGAAAGTGACTGAAACAAATTATTCAGTGAATTTTTTTTAAAACTTGTTTTTCAGAGAATACATTAAGTTTTGGTTAAAAAAGTGGACAGGCAGGGAGTCAAAGACAAAAATGATTAATAAAAAATAAAATAAAATCAGCACAGAAGGGGAGTTGTAAGTCAGTAGTCGGACCACGGCCCCAGCATAAGGGACACGATGAAGAGATGATAGGCTAATACCAATTATTTAAAAAACAAATTTTCCCCCAGTTTGACTTCATTAATCAGCCAAATTAAAAAATCCATTTCATTTCTGTGTCTTGAGGCAACAAAACAGAAGAAATGTGAAGAGAGGTGACTACAACCCACTGTTTATGATGGCATGTGCACCACAAGAGGGCAGCTTGTGACTTGTCAGAAAAAATACCTGATTCTAGGAGGAAATTAAACCAAACATACAGAAATTACAGAGTAACAAGGAACAAGAGATGGTAAATGATGTTTTATAATTATTAATAAGAATCAGTGCATAATTAACGAGTGGTTTGACTGTGCATCATATTTCCGTCACCCACGCGATGTGTCAGGAGTTTTTCTGGGCTTTTATTTTGTACTTCAATCATTCATGCAACAAAATGTGGGTGTGAAAGGTGACACACCCACACCTGCCTCCACCCTCATTTGCACCACTCTGGACCCTTGAACAAGGCCCTTAAACATTTGCTCCCCGGGGCGCTCTAGATGGCAGCTCTCTGCTCCACTGAGAGAGCTGTGGTAGCTCGGTGGTCTGTGTTTGCGTCAAGGACAGTCGGCTTAAAAACGATTGCCAAGTCTTTGTGGAGGTACTTCGCTGTGGTGACCCCTGAAGAAGGAAGTAGCCGAAAAAAGAAAAATAAGTAAAAAATAAAATTCACCATCAAAACACACAGTGTGTCTTCAAAAACATTGTCTTCTTCTAACCTGCTTCAGCATACTTACTTTATGTTGTCTTCATTTGTTAATTTTAGCTTTTAGCTACTGTTCTGCATTTTAAACTTTTAGCTAGTTTGGCCAGTTTTAGCTTTTAGTTACCATTCTACCCCTTTTAGCCACACTTTACTTTTAGCACCAACTCTGCTTTATTAATTTTAGCTTTAGTTTCTATTTGAATACAGTATTTTTAGCCTTACTTCTGCTAATATAAGCATCTGCATTGCTCATTTTATGCACATTTAGCTCATTTTAGGTTTTCATTTGATTCAATTTGGCATCTAGCTACTGTTTTGCTGCTTGCATTCTGCAGCTTGTGTTCTGGTCTGTCTTTTAGCTTTTAGTTTACAATTACAGTAGCTCCTTTTAGATTTTAGCCACACTTTTACTATTTTAGTATCCACTGTGATTTCTTCTGTTTTACTAATTTTAGCTTTAGCTTCTGCTAATATAAGCAAATGTATTGCTCATTTTATGCACATTTAGCTCATTTTAGCTTTCGTCTGATTAAATTTGGCATCTAGCTGTTTAGCTGGTTTGAGTTGCAGCCTGTTTTCTGCAGCTTGTGTTTTGGTCCGTCTGTCTTTTAGCTCTGCTCCTTTTAGCTTTTAGCCACAGTTTGACTACTTTTAACACCCACTCTGTTTTCTTCTGTTTTACAAATTTTAGCTTTAGCTTCTGCTAACGTAAGCATCTGTATTGCTTATTTTATGCACATTTAGCTAATTTTAGCTTTAGCATCTGGTTAATTTCGGCATTTAGCTACTGTTTTGAAGCTTTAAGTTTTAGCCTGTTTTCTGCAGCTTGTGTTTTGGTCCGTCTGTCTTTTAGCTTTACCAAACTTCAGCAAAGTCATCCAGCTCTCAGCATTCTGCATTTTCTGTAGAAATGTTGATTTCTGTAGAGATCTTTAATTGTTTTTTAAATATGGGTTAAAGTTTTAAAACACAGACAGTGATGAATCAGTGAATTCATTAAATGGCCTGTAATTTATGGTTATAGCGCATCATGATGCTATTCCAGATTTTAAATACATAAAGACAAAGTGAGTTTATTGATCAAACACTCTTTATTCAACTGAATAGAACCAAAGTAAAACATATGCATCATGGTTTAGTCTGTCAGCACTGATAATCCACTACCATCCATGTCCGGCTCACATTTTAAGGGTGTGCGCATGTTTGCACGGCGTCTACGTGACAAGTTATGGCGTGAAAACAGTTTGCTTCGAGGCCTCAGCAGAGCGCAGGCTGAGCAGCTGCCCGCATGTCTCCGATAAAGTGATCCACAACGAGGCGATGATGCATAAATCTTTAAGTGAGTGGGAGACCTTACACCAACCGGACACATAAAGAAAAGAAAATTAACACACACCGTTGGCAGCTGGTTTAAAGAGTAACACAAGTAAACATATCTGAGATGGAAAACATGATTAAACAGAACACCTGAATGAAGACGAAGCTCATTTTTGTGGCTCCTCGTTTAAAAACTGTTCTTTTGTAATGCAACAAACATTAAGAAGCTCAGGCTTTATCAAAAATGCATCCTGTTGTTGCAACAGCGAGTAAATGTAAACTTGTTTGTTGCAGGCAGCCACAAAACGCCTGCAGAGCTGCACCAGAAATAGCCGAAGTGGTTGATGCTTTGAAGGAACGGCGGGCGTTTTAAAAAGAAATTTCATTAAAAACTGGGATTTATGAGATACTAAAGAGCACCATTAAAGAACAATGAAACTGGCAGAGATTTCATGCAGCATCCATCAAGCTTTTGTTGGAAGTATTTTAGTTAGGAGTTGGGAAAGGCGATATGGCTGAACACCTCGAAGGCACCGTGGACTCAAACCAATCATCCCAACCTCATTCCAAGTGTTGTTCTGAGAACTGATTTTGTTTTTCTTGTATTTTCTGCTTCAGATGCTCTAACGCACGGATAAAACCCAAGACATTTATGTCCTTCCTGTCGCAGCTGCCTCCTCTGGCACTTGTTTTATCCAGTGCACACGCACTTACACATGCAGTCCATCAAATATGTCAAATGCAAACGAATAAAAGGAAAAAGTCGAACATTAGGGGTAAAAACTGGACGTAAGACTCGAGCGTTTGGCAAAGAAAATCAAACTGACCACTCATTCTGAATTAAACAAAAAGCTGCCGAGACAATAACCTAAAACCTGATCCTGCTCTGAATAAACCTTCTGAAACAGAAAAAAAACATCTCATACAATCAAACGTCATGAGATCTAAACATAAAACTCTGCATCTCACACATATATATCATTACTCTGTTATAAATATGACATTTCTCATTTGTGTTTGAACTCTAAATAAACCTTTTGAGGAGAAATAAAAGCAATTAACACAAAATATTGTATTTACAAAAAGACTTTTGGCATTCGTATTTAATTCTATGTTACCGCGATATAAGATGTGCATCATTTGACGGACATGAGTGTTGACAGACGGCTCCAAAATAATCTAATCAAAACAAAATCAAAGGGTTTGGCATATTGATGTTGATCCTTTCTGATACAAGACCAGTTAAATATAAAATCAAGAATCAAAGAAGGAATAAATCTTTGCTATCACACCATTCAGTAAGTGTAATTATTTGTCATACACAGTATTCAACGGACTCCTGGAAACTCCAGAGCACGATACAAAGAAGGATAAGCTGGTTAGTATGTACACGGAAAGTTCTTTACAGCTGTGCTCCACTGGATAAGCGTCTCTTTCTCCTTCCCCCTGCAAAACTCTGGGTATAAAAACAAACAAACAAAAGAACGTTCCCCACGTCCCACCTTCTCCGCGAGTTTGTCGTCCTACCGAACAGGTGATCCTCGGACTCTCCAGCGATCGGTTGTTTGATTAAACTTCCTCCATCTGGGACAAGCGACGGCCTCACAAAGTGCTTCCTGTCTCTCAGAGTCCCGTCACCGGCCGTTAGATGAACCACTCCTTCTTTGATTCGTCGATGGTCTCCGGGTTGTCGGTGCCGATGATGGCTGTGTCCGCGGACTCCGTGGCGGACTCGCCGCCGCCCTTGGCCTCGTTGGTGTGGTAGGTGCCTTTGTGGCGGAACATGTAGCGGATCAGGAACACCAGAGTGCAGAGGATGGTGAAGATCACCACGGCAATGACACCTGCAGGACAAATGGATGAAAATGTTTTCAAGCCCTGCCGCTACCGCAGGCCTAAATCATTCACAAATATGTAAAAGCAATAGAACTTAAAATCAAATGTGAATACTTGACTGCTCTAACGACATAAAACATATTTTAAAAAATCACTTAAATGTTTATTGAAATGCCCAGAAAATTTGCATGCAAGCATTTTTTGTAGGTTTATAGCACAAAACAAAATCTCTAAAACATACTAAAACAAACTTTACTTTTATTTTAGAATTACCTCATTTTTATACCATGTTGTACCTGGTACATACCTGGTACCTATGGGAGCAGGCAGTAAAATGATGTGACTTATTATTCTTTATTTAAAGGTTATGTATTTGGTACTTATTTCTAAGCATTTTATAGTAGTAATACATAATACAGCCCAGTACATACTTGTTACTTACAGGGTACGTGCCTGGTACCTACAGGGACTGGACTAAGTAATAATGCGACTTGTTACCCTGTACATGCAGGATGTGCACTTTGTACTTTTTCATACATTCAGCAGCATACCTGGTACTTATTGAGTAAAGCAGGTACATACCTAGTAAATACAAGCAACAACGTACTTTATAGTACATCTTGGTCTACTGTAAGTACCATTTTTTTCGGCCTATAAGTCACGTTTTTTTTGCATTATTTGCACACCCTGCGACATAAGCCGAAGCAACGTATTTAAGGATTTTCCCAACTTTATAAACCAATTTTTGGCTGAGATATGACCGTTTTCATTAATTCTGACATGAAAACATTGCGCACTACTATTTTCAGCTGCTAGATGGCACTCAAGTAGTATGGCATGCCGTTGTGTCATGTAATAGGTGAAAGTGGCTATTAATGACACAATCGGCTTGCCATAGCCTGCCACCGTCGCCTGCCTGGCACAACCGTCAAATCAGGTTCATCTCGCTGCGCTGCCCCAGTGAAATGCTGCTAATTTGACCACTGAAGTGCATTTTTTAAGTAAAAGTTCAACTGAAACACACCGTTGCTATAATGTCAAGCAGACACATAATTGTTTTAGGTGTTTATCTTGTTAAATTTTGAAGAAATGCACGAGTCGCCCTCTGTATGTTGCCGTTTCTGTGCACCAGTTTTCGAAATGCAACTGATTTGATCGTCAAAGTGCATTTATTAAGGAAAAGTTAGACTGTGACACAGCTTTGCTATAATTTTGAGCAAACAAATAATTGTTTTTAAGTGTTAATCTTGTTAAATTCTTGTTAAAATCCTCCCGTGCACGCTCCCAAAGTCGCAGTTTGGCAGCCAATCGATTTTTGGCACAACACCGGCCCACATTTCCAGGTTGTCAGCGATGATGCGTTACAAACGCGACGAGTCAGTGGTGACGCATAATAGATGCAACTTATACAGTGAAGTGACATATTTATGCTTTTTTCCACTATATTAGACATATTTGGACTGATGCGACTTATAGGGCGGTGTGACGTGCTCGGTGGAAAATACGGTACTAGACACATATCATAGATTTCTACTACCTCTACTTCTAGCCCAAGTGTTCCTGTCTTCTTTTTTGTTGGTGCTTGAAGCCAGCAGAAACCAGTTTATATTTCAGCTGCCAGTTTGTATTTTTGGAACCAGAGTCTGTGCACTAGCTACGTGGAGCTTTAGGCCCCGCCCACTTTCTCACAAATGACCATGGTGTCGCATGAACTTTCGTGAGATAACTAATTACAGCTAAACGTGCTAGTAAAATTAATATTTGAACATCCAGCAGAAATCAACGATTCAACTCCTTAAAGTTTAACTAATTAATTAATTAATTAATTAACTTACTTAATTCACCAGTATCCCATTAGTTTACACGGAGGAGGCGGAACGTAAAGCTTGTAGTAGAGCCATCCTGTGGGGATGCTGCACCCACTTTGGCTACAACGTTTGCAACGTTACCCTCGGTACGTCTCAATACACGAGTCGTCACAAATGGAGTCTTGTATGAGTGAACGTGGTACTAGATGTTTCATATATTTCTGGATCAGAGTTCTGGCGTAAATGTAATCCAGCATCGTGACCGTATATGGTCATAAACACCTAACACTTGAATGGCGATGGCCTTTTGTACCTCCGATGATGGCCGAGTCTCTGTTGACTCCATCAGGAATGACTCTCTCCTCATTGAAGGGGATCTTTGCATCTGACAGCCGGCAGAGTAAGAAACAAAGAAACAGACTTAAAATGTTGAATAAAACAAACAGTTTTTAAGACGATGACAAGTAGCCACCTGTGTTGTCCAGATGCCCAGGATCTGTTGCCGCAGACATGGGTGGGATGGTGAGAGGCGACGCCCCACAGTTGGACTCCACCAGTTTGCCGCGGTAAGACACAGGTGAGGCTGCTAGAGGCTGCGTGGCTTCCTGACCGCCTGCTGACGTGGACGACGCTTGTGCTGCTTTCCTCAGCGCAGACTTGAGGGGCGCGACTCCGTTGAACTGCACCCGCGACAGACACCCGATGAACCCCGGCGTGTTGTACTGGTCAATGAGCGCCGGGTCCACGTGTCCGGTTTCTGTGCAGAGACAGAATGGAGAAAAGCTCCTCAAACTGTTTATATGTACTCAACTTGTGCACGTGAGGATAAAACCGCTGATGATGATAGCACACACAGAACACCGCCCAATGATTTAATCGTATTTAGAAAAGGAAGGGAGGGAAAGTAAAGTGAAGCGCACCCTTATTTAAAGAGAAGACAAACAGAACAAGCTGGGAAAGCACAAAGCAACACAAAGGTTCACAAACAGGCAAAGCTGAGCAAATTTAAGAGACTGGAGAATATAATCAAACACAAATGACAATAACCTTCCTGCTTTTTAATGTTTTCCATTTGACATATGCATATAAAGTAATAAAAGCTTTACTGGAGGGAATGCTTGTCACCCAAAGCTTTAAACAAAGACCTTGTGTGATGCATTCATGCTCAGCGTACATGCCGGGGACAACTCGCACCAAATATTAACTTCATTTCCGTAAAACTAATTTAGTTACAGACTATTTTGCAAAGGTTAATTTGTTGTGGCGGCCATCTTCACCGGGGCTGACTCCAAAGGCTAATCAGATGTAGATGCACATGAAAGATCTGAGCATTCCTTGAAAATCCAGGAGATATTTTGCTAACAAACACATGCACAGACAGGACTGACCGCCTTTCACGAAGGCGAGCATGAGTAACTTATTTTGGCTTTACTGGGTGTGTTCAAGATTTTTTTTTTAAAGATTAAATCAACAGCTGCTATAACATATAATCTACCAGGCACAAACTGTAAAATACAGATTTCATATATAACATTTTGCTTCAGCCAGGCTTGGCTGTCCAGGAGGATAACTGGTGCCGTGTTTATTCCTTTAAATGTCACAGAAACAAGAAACGAGCAGAAAACCATGTTGTACAGTGCATGAAGGAGATGAAACATCCACACGCTCCTTGAGTCTGCTTTTAATACAAATCTATACAGCAGGAGCACGAACGTCCAACTACAGGCCTGTCCTGCTTTACGACCTGAGAACAAAGTCCACCCATTCTCTTCTGATTATCCGGGGTCGGGTCATGGGTGTAGCAGCATAAAAGTAAGGAGGCCCAGACTTCCCTCTCCTCAGCCACTTGGACCAGCTCCTCTGGGGGAATCCCAAGGCGTTCCCAGGCCAGCCGAGAAACATAGTCCCTCCAGCGTGTCCTGGG
>JAVCKU010000079.1:2310299-2323339 GCA_032273985.1 Hypsolebias coamazonicus
AATTACTTTCCGACCGTTTCGTAGACATCTTGTGCAGTGGATTATGAGCTATTTTATAAAATAGGACCCGCTAATACGGAGCTAACAGCTAACAAAAAATACGGCGAAAAACTTCTAATTTCACTCAAATGTCTACTGCAGGCTGTAAAAGTCCCCCCAATAATTACTTTCCGACCGTTTCGTAGACCTTGTGCGGTGGATTATGAGCTATTTTATAAAATAGTAGTACAGTAGTTCATACCTCCAGACCAGGAGGCCGGTCTGCCACAGAGTTCGTCCGAAAAAAAGAGGCTTCCATCGGATACATGAGCTGGAAAAGGTCGGTGGACTCTCTGGAAGTGTCAGAGCTCCAGAGGGCAGGAGGCCGGTCTGCCACAGAGTCCGTCCGAAAAAAGGAGGCTGCCGTCGGACAAATGAGCTGGAAAAGGTCGGTGGAACCTAGCGGACAAAAGTGGTACTGCACCCCTAGCGGCCAAAAGTGGTACTACACCATTTTTGGCCAAAATGAAAAACGGTCATATCTGAGCCAAAAATGGGTCTAAAAATATGGGAAAAAAGCCATAAATATGTCGCTTCGCTCTATAAGTCGCAGGGCATGCAAATTAGGCAAAAAACTGCGACCTATAGTCCGGAAAATACGGTATTTATTTATTTGTCATTATTATTTATTATTTATTTATATACTTACTGTATAAAGAAAAACAGCTAAAAATGAAATATATACATTTATTCAGCATGTTATCATGTGAACATAACTTGGATCAAACACAGAAACATTTAGTTTATTATCCAAACTAAATTAGTATCCTAAAAATTTATCAGACAGGTAATTATGCTCCTCTGGCGACCTCTAGTGGACAAAATGTGAAGCGCAGCCTCAGTTTTAACAAAGTCAAGCGTTGGTGTTTGATTAGTTCTGGTTTCTTTTTGTGTTTTAATCAATCTTTTGTTAATTATTATTACTATTGACTAGCATATATCCTAAATGTTGAAAAACATTAGAAGGGCAGTTTGCTATGTGTATGACAGGAGTAAAATAGAAACAAGTGAAACAACCAAACAACTGTATAATTCAAATAATAAAAAAGAAAGTCCACATCATTTAAAAAAAAAAAACTGCAAGTAAGCAAGGACGGCTCTGAATATATGTTGAAAAAAAAGAGTCAACTCATAAAGTGGTGCCACACTCACCCAAAACTTTTCCCAAGAACAGCGTCTTGACCAGGTTGAACTGTGTGTCTGAGGCGTCTGGGAGGCTGTAGCTGACTGCAGGGTAGTGATCCAACTGGAATCAGACAGGGAGATGTTTAGAGGATGATCTGCATTTCAACCAGGCTAAAAAAAAAAAAAAAACTAGAAGCACAGCCTCTTTTTAAAGCACAGAAACAGAGATTAAACAGTGCATGAGATGAGTGATTCAAGCTGAAAATAGCTCACTGGCGCCCTCTTGTGGTTTATAAATGCCAGGAAATCTCCTCATACCCGAGTATGAATTTTAAGGCAGCATAAAACACAATGTTTTACATTTTTATTTCCAGCAGCCTAAAGACTAAAGGCAGTGTTTCTGTCCATACACTGTATTTGTGTATGCATGTGTGTTCGGTTGTTTGCTCGTGAGTAAAATATCATGAACTACTGTCTGGATCTTAAAACTGTCAGAAAGTATCACATTTTAGCATCACCGTGCCAAAACGTTGGTGATATTGATGAACCTGATCCATGTTGGAGACATGTTCTAACAAACAAAGCAGAAGCCACCAGAAGGATGGGAGCTCCACGATCTGACACGGGGAAGTAATCCAAGGAAAAACAAACACAACAACATAAAGTACATGAAGACGCTGAGCCCACAAACAGCCTCTTATTACTTTGGCTTTGATTCAGAAAGGCTCTAAAATGTTGCTGCAGGCAAGAACGACGGCTTCATCTTTAAAAAGACATTCAGGGTTTTAAACAACAGCGCAGCTCCAAAACATCTCAGATGGTCTAATGGCTTTATAGATCATATGGTTACAAAGCTTTCTGCACATTGTTTGCAGATTTCTTATACGTTCAGAGGCCTGTTTCCTCCCAACAAACTTTGTTGTTTTTAACAAAACGTGCAGAAAATGTAATTTGATGCATGTACCCTGACATCTGTGGTAATATTAGACACATTAGATGCAACATTATACTTAGATAACCTACATGCATAAACATTTTATAAATGGCTGCTGTAGCTAATTTACCTTAGCAAACACAGAAACGGCTACACCTCTGTCAGTTTTACAGATGTTGAGCTATAATTTGGCGTGGTAGTAGCTGAGACTCATTCCCAACACGTGCTCTGAGTGCAAACACACCGCACGAGGCTTTTGTTGACGACTTTGACGTGCACGTCTGCAGTAAGTGTAATAAGTTGAACTTTATTTTTGAAGTTACAGGCTAAGAGTAAAAAAACATGTAAGTGTGGCTCCTTTAACTTTAAAGGTTTTTATTGTGTGAATGTTTATGACGCATTCACACCATTGATCCAGTTTTCTTCTGTACATTTTTCTGCATCTTTCTTGTTCCACAATTTTTGTGCCATTTCAGCAAATTTTGTCAAAACATTCAGCTCTTTCAGGAGAGGGGTGCTGTGACTTTTGGTATTGGTGCAACTTTAGCTTTTTGAAAAATTTATTATTTTCTGCCAATTTTTTTTTCTCAGAAAATGACCTGAGATCATTTTACATCCTTCAAATCTTTAGATGTGTTTACAAACTTTTACTGCTCCTTTCACATTTTGTTCTGCTTCAGCTTCTTTCAGCTTCCTGCTGCAAATTTAATATTTTTCTCAGATACTTTCAGCTGTTTTTCAACAGTTTTGTGCTCCTTTCAGATTATTTCTGCTAAGTACAACATTTTTGTGCTTCTTCTAACATCTTTCTGATATTTTTTAATCTTATTATACCCCTTCCAGCCAATTTTTATGTGTTTCAGCTTTTTCTGTTATTTCAGCTATTATTTAGCTGTTTGTAGTTTTAGCCTTTTCAGCTAATTACACATCTTTTGCACTCATTTAAACTTTTTTCAGCCTAATTGAGCAAACATGTGTTCTCTCCACTTCCTTCTTATAATTTAAGCTTCATTTAAGCTGTTTTTTTGTGTGTGTGCAAATTCAAGCTTTTTACAGATTATTTTCGCTTTTTATTCTCATTTTAGCTTATTTTAGCCTAATTAGGCAAATGTGTTTTTTCTGCTTTCCTGTGCTAATTTAAGCTCATTCTACCTTTTCAGTTAACTTTTTAGCTTAATTTAGCTGTTTTCAGATAAATTCAAGTTTTTCATGACAATCTCTGCTAATTTCAGCCTAATTAACTTATTTTTTTTTGCTAATTTCACCTTGTTATGCTCATTTCAGCTTATGTCTGCTAGTTTCAGTGATTTCAGCTACTACTGTATTTATCCATTTTTATGCTAATTTTATCTTTTCATCTAATTCCACCTTTTTTGCACTCATTTCAAAATTTTCAGTCTAATTCAGCAAAAATGTGCGTTGTCCACTTTCTTCTGGTAGTTTAAGCTTCTTTCTGCCTTGTTAGCTATTATTCAGCTGTATTTTTTGTGCTAATTTAAGCTTTTTCAGATAACTTTCACTTTTTGTGCTCATTTCTGCTTCTTTCAGCCTAATTTGTCAAACATGTTCTTTCTGCTTTCTTCTGCTAATCTAAGTTTGTTCTACATTTTTTGACAACATTTTTGTAGCATTTATAGCTAATTTCAGCAGTTCTCAGATCAATTCAAGTGTTTTGTGGTAATTTCTGTTACTTTAAGCCTCATTAACATTCTGTAATTTTAGCTTGTTATGCTCTTTACAGCTTTTTTCTGCTATTTTCATCTTTTTCTGCTATTTCAGCTACTTTTTAGCTGTTTTAAATTTAAATTGAGCTTTTCAGCTAATTGCACTTTTTTTTTTTTAGCTCATTTCAGCTTTTTCCACTTCCTTCTGGCATTTTAAGCTTATTTTTGTCTTTTCAGATACTTTTCAGCTATTGTTTTGCTTATTTCAGCCTTGTTTGGTTAATTACTTAATTTTTGTGCTCCCTTATTTAAACCTAATTCAGCAAAAATGTTTTCTTTCTACTTTCTTCTGTTAACTTAGGCTTGTTCTTCCATTTCAGCTACATTTCAGCATTTTTTTTTTTAAATTTCAGCCATTTTTCAGCAAGTTCTCCAGCAATAAGCATTTGCCTTTTCATTTTTCGCAGAAAATGCATTTTCTCTAGTTGTGACTTGTTTTTGTCTGGACCAATTTTAAAACGAGGTGCTCCATCACCAAGACGTCCTTCCTCCATGACCTCCAGCGATGTGCGCACATGAAACAAACCTTCATCTCAACAGAAACTTTCCAGCAACAGCTGAACAGAGACTGGAGCGTTATGCAACGAGAAAACCATCCCGGTTAATAAAGTTTGTGTGTTTCTGCGTTGGAAAGCAGCAGCAGAGTCTCAGAGTGTAAAAAGTGATGAAGAGAGGGAATACACAACTTTAATATCCTGCAACATAATTAACTTGTTATTGCTGTTCCAATGAAGTTTCTAATTAGCTTGAAGGCTGCAGCTGTTGACGGGAATAATTTCAACCCCACAAATTGGTTTCTCCACGTTGCAGAAATAAAAGATCATCTTGCTCTGGACCCAGTGGAGAGTCGGAGCGAACAGAGCCAGGCTGCTTGGAAACAATGACTTCAGAGCTTTAGCTGGACATTTGTTCGAAAACGCTGCGAACGGAGCTGGATCCTCACCAAAGGCCCGGGATGCACGTGAGCACGTTGTTGTTGTTTACAGGTTGAATCCGTGCAGAAGAGTCTCTGCATCCACAACTTTATATCTGAGTCCTGCCAAAAGCCTCGGCGCAGCGTCGTGCGGGTTTTGTTTTCCTCCGTGACTGCAGGGTGGGATAATGGGGCACAATTAAATTGCGCTCGGCTTATTTACTTTTATCTGGGAAAACAAATTGGCTGCGCTGCCGCGGAGGGCTGGCTCGAATCTCGAAACCTCCCATGAAGGTCTGCCGAGGAAGACGAGCAGGAGAAACGAGGTTTTACTGAGCCTCAATTACTGGGATCCTGCTCGCAGCATCGTTTAGGAAACACTCCTCTCCTTTAAGGCCTCTCATGTTGCATGAAGCTGATATAAGTGAAGCATTTAGACAACAAATAAATCATTAAAAGGAGGAATATTTCACCGACTTTGCCTTAAAAATTCTAACTCGGTCAGCGACCTGTTCACATTGAAATAACTGACTCCAGCTTGGTGTTTTGTGACCCGCAGTGTGGTCCTGACCTCAACCACAAATGAACTTCTGACACTATTTTAATCAGATTATGTTCGTACAGTCATCCGAATGGATGGAGTGCACGTTGCTGCTGCTACAGGAACACGGCCACTTATCCTTTTTCTGAATACTTTTTAGATAGAAAAGGGGTAAAGGCCATGAGGATGGGTAGTGTTATTACAAAAAAGATCTCTTCACATCTTGTTCTATCAGGACACGATTTAAGACATTAAAACTCTACCAGCAGCACATTAATAAACACATTAATATGCATTTGACGACAAGACGGTGAGATTTGTCCATGAAGCACTTCCAGATAGTCCATAGTCCTGATAAGATGTTGGTCAGCCGGCACAGTTCTCGGGGGTGGGGTGATTGGTGTTTGGGATGGACAAAGCTTTTCTTTAGTTTATCCATGTCCCAGAAGAAATTTGATACGTCTGCTTCCAAGGCCAACCGGAGGAGTCAGATTCAGATAAGCCACACGTTGATTTTCTTCAGGCAGACTGTTTTTTCCTCGTCAGCCTTGAGTCCTGCTGGACTTTCAAGATCCATCATGGCCAGATTTGTGGGCGTTCCACTGGTCTCTGCTTACGAGGCTCCTTCAAGGTTGTTTTCCAACATGCTTGCGCTTCCCAGAAGCTGCAGGTGGCCTGCGATTCTCACAAATTGCTTCCATTTTACGGTTTAGCTTAGAAATCAGCTGGTTTCGAGTACTCGAAGCACAAACCAACCTTTCACACAGACGCTGCAGTTTTGCCATGGCCGAATCTGCTGCCATAGTCTTCTTCAATAGCCGATAACAGGAATCTGCCGGTGCCAGAAAGCAGAAACACTGCTATCATGAATCCAGTTATATAAACATCTTCTGTGTCCTCCTGAGAAAAAATGAAAAGTCACAACAGCTCCCAAACTCCCCACGGATCCATGACGTATCCTGCAGCGTGTGTCTCAGCGGGGCATGAGGGCTCTCCAGGATCCTGTCGCTTTGTTGACAAGATTTTATTGAATGCAGTGAAAGTCCAGCTGAGCAGATCCATGACAGTAGTTTATGTTTCAGAAGATGTGTACATAGGAGTTCTGATACACAGAAAGAGAGAAAAAAAAAGGCAGTAGGAGAACAGGAGAGGGCGAGGAGGCATCCACCTTGCAAGATGGTGAGTGCAGAAATTTATTTTATTTAATATTATATATTTAATATTACTTCTTAAATTTTAGCTGTAAATGTTGCTCCATGTGGTGTAATAATTACAGTCATCAAGCAAACACTTGTCCCACGTACAGCTGAGAAACATCTTTTAGACGCTGGAGCAGATTATTCATCAACAGAAGAAAATGATCTAGAAGCCATTTTGTTTTGTGGATGAGAGATTTTCAGGCGAAACTGCATGAAGCTGAAAACGACGAGACCCAAACCACAGTCGAAAAGTACAGAATGATGAGCTGAATGACTCCGCTGACATTTGCTAAAGAAGCTAAAACTGGGTTGTTGGAGCTAAAAGAAGCAAAATACAAGCCAAAGGCTAAATGTTGCAAAGGTCTAGCTAAAACCTAAAAGTAGCAAACTGTGACATAAAAGCTGAAAGTAGCAGGACATTAGGTTAAAGGTATATGCAGCAAATTGCTATGAAAAGTGCAAAGGCAGAAAGATTAAAAAAAATATATAAATCTGCAACACGCTATCTAGAACATATAAGTAGCAAAATGCAAGCTAAAGGTTAAATGTGGCAAGAGTCTATAGCTAAAACCTAATAGTAGCAAACTGCTATATAAAATTGAAAAGTAGCAAGACATCAGCTTAAAACTAAATGTAGCAAGATGCTAGGTTAAAAAAACAGCAAAGAGTGAACTGAAAGCTAAAAGTAGAAAAAGGTGAATAATAGCTGCAAAATGTTATCTAGAATGTAAAAGTAGCAAAATGCAAGCTAAAGGCTAAATGCGGTAAGATAACTAAAACCTAAAAGTAGCAAACTGCTATATATAAAAAGTTAAAAGAAGCAGAACCTTTGCTTAAAACTTAAAGTAGCAAAATCCTTGGTAAAACAACAAAGAGTTGGCTGAAAGCTAAAAGTAGAAATAATTTAATAAAACAGAATGAAGCAAAATGCTAGCCAAAGGCTAAAATTAATAAAAGGAAAACAAAAATTCACAAAAAAATTCACAAAAATTTAAAAGCATCAAAATGCTAGCTAAAAGCTAAAAGTAAAAAAAAAAAAAAAAAAAAAAAAAAGTCAGCTAAAGGTTAAATGTAGCAGAATGGCAGCTAAAACTAGACAAAGCATAAATACAAAAACAGAGCAAGCATGCTTAAGAAAATATGTTAGAAGACTTGCAAAAAGTAGCAAAACAATAACTCAAAGTTATTTAAAAGGTCTTTTAAAGTACAAATGTATCTAAAGACCAGCTAAAACGTTGAAAGCAGCAGAATAGTAACTAAAAACTAAAAGCAGCACAAAAAGATAAAAAAAACAAACAAACAAGTAAGCCAATAAAAAAAATGGAGATTTCAATGTATTTCAAAGGGGAAATTATTAGTGAAAAAGATTTAATATTTTGAAAAGTCTAAAAGTTACAAAGGCCAAACTTCATAGCACCCATCCAAGGAATGAGCTGAACATTTAAATATAAGAACAGCTAAAATAGAACGAAACAAAAAGTGGTTAGACTGCACAAATAAACAGTTATCACAGTGAAAGCTGATGTGATGTCACTGGTGTGAGAAAGAATGGGGAGGAGGTGAGGGAAGGAGGAGGTGGGAGGAGGAGCGCGCTCACAGATTAGATGTCTGCCGCCTGAAGGGAGTCCTCATTTCATCCCAGAGATGCAGAGATGAGAACTCATTTCTTCAGGGCTCGGTGGGCCTTTGATAGTGAGCTGGCCTAACGAGACCTCGCGGACCGCTTCGAGAACCCGAACGTTTGCTTCGGCTGCTTCGCTCTGCCTGAACGTGTGTTCTCTTCAGCTGGTGTTTGTGTTGACATGCACCTAATAAAAGCTTGAAGATGGGCTGCAGGAACATTAAATACTTTTTCATTTCCTGGTCCCCCCTTCTTAACATCTGGATGTTCCTCTGCCTTCACTGTCACAGCAGCATGTGCAGATAAATTACCTTTCTCATGTGGATCACAGAAAACACACAGGAGACATAAAAATATTAAAAACAGCAGAAGGCAGCAAAAGTATGGTGACCATGAACGAGGGTTAAAAGTTGTGAAGATGCGCTGCAGCCTGAGATTTATTGCTTTTACTCAGGAAGTGATTCTTTGACAAACCTGTTCTGCAAGTTCAATCTATTTAAAATAAAATAAAAATCACATGTCAAGATTCAGAATGAGCAAATCCTCATATTTTTCCTTTATTTTAGATTCTTATACATAAATACATGCCCGTTTTTCCTTATCGAAGACTGGATTTTGTCAATTTTTTAACCTGAAGAAAAATATAAACGCGACACTTTTGCTTCTCATGAGCTGAAATCAAAGATCTAACATTTCTTCTGTGCACACACGAGGCCTTCTCTCAAGCATTGTTCATACATTTGTATAAATCTGTGTTAGTGAGCACTCCTCCTTTGCAGAGATGATCCATCCACCTCACAGGTGTGGCAGATCAAGATGCTGATCAGACAGCAGCATTACTGCACAGGTGTTTCTTAGGCTGACCACAATAAAAGGCCGTGCAGATTTACGGTATTGTGGGGGTCTGGGGGGTCATAAAACCAGTCAGTATCTGATGTGACCACCGTTTGCCTCATGCAGTGCAACACATCTTCGTCACAGAGTTGGTCTGGTTGTTGAATGTTGGTCCACTCCTCCTCAGTGGCTGTTTGAATATTGTCAGGAACTGGAACACGTGGTCGTTGACATCAATCCAGAGCATCTCAAACACGTTCAGTGGGCGTCATGTCTGGTGAGTATGACGGCCATGAAAGTACTGGGATGTTTTCAGCTTCCAGGGACTGAGAACAGATCTCGCAACATGAGGTGATGGTTGTGGATGGATGGATCGACTATGGGCCTCAGGATCTCGCCCACACCACAACCCCACCTCCACCACAGGCCACTTGGTTCAGCAAACGGTTCATCCACACGACACCAAACATGCAGTCCATCTGCCCTGCATGGTGGACATGTTGGATGCATCTATGAAGAGAACGTCTCTCCAACGTGCCATGCGTCACTGAATGTGAGCGTTTCTCCACTCAAGTCAGTTCCGACGACAAACTGCAGTCAGGTGGAGACCCCGATGAAGACCACGAGCAGCGGACGAGCTTCACCGAGACGTTTCTGACAGTTTGTGCAGAAATGATTTGGTTTTGTAAACCGATTGTTGCAGCAGCTGTCCGGCTGGCTGGTCTCACACGTTCTGTGAGGTGACGGTGCTGGATGTGGAGGTCCTGGGCTGGTGTGGCTACACATGGTCTGCAGCTGTGAGGCCAGTTGAATGTTCTGCCAAAAATCACTGAAAGGCCTTTTGGAGACGGCTCACGGTGGAGAAATGAACAATCAATTCAAAAGCTTCAGCTCTGGTGGACGTTCCTGCAGTCAGCATGTCAACTGCACATTTAGAGTGGCCTTTTATTGTGGTCATCCCAAAGTACACCTGTGCAATAATCAAGCTGTCTGATCAGCAGCTGGATACGAGTTGGATGGATCATCTCGTCAAAGGAGAAGCGCTCACTAACACACATTTACATAGAATTGTGAACAATATTTGATGAAAAAGTCCAGTTGTGTCCACAGAAGACGTCAGATCTTTGAGTTCAGCTCGTGAGAAATGGAGTAAAAACAAAACAGTTGCATTTATAGTTCTGTTCAGTATAAACGTGAACTTGTTCCAATCTAACTGGTGTTGTAGTCTAAAAATGCAGGTGCAGGCACGTTGCAGGTTTTATTATATTTTGCTGCCAAGGTCTCTTCTTCTGCCTCTGGAAAATGAAAAATAAAGTATTCTTACCTGCAGCAAGTTGCATATTAAAACACTTTTTAAGGCTCAGACATTTCTATAGAGTGTGTGTTAGAATTACTGACTCACAGGGTTGTCCAGTCAGACGTCATGTCTGTCATGTGGATCTGATCTCTGAGAGCTGGAGTCATGATCAAACAGCATCTCTCTGCCTGTTGGAGTCTGTTTACATCAGGATATTACTCACATGTCTGCACCTTGAAAAGCCCCACGAGGCAGATAAAGAAATTATATAAAAAGTTCTACTCAGAGTTAACTTTTTTATACACCTTGCAGCTCTTCTGTTAAAGCCGTATCTCTAAACTTGGTCCTTTTTCATTTAAATCTATCACAGATGCTTTCTGGTCTTCAACCTGAGTTACCCCCTCTGGTTGTCTTGGTGCACGTTCAGGTTTCAGTGTGAGGTCTAGTGTTTAATAATCTAAAAATGATTTAAGATGCATATAAAAATGCAGTAGGTTAATTCTATATTTTGTTATTTTGAGGGTTCTGGTCATTTTAGCTTTTGTCTGAACTTTTTATTGCACTTCATGAGCAGGTGATGAAATTCTGGGAAATGCAGGAAGATCAGAGGACGGAGGAATGCAAGGATTACATGTTTGCATGATTAATGAATCCCTTTAAGATGAAGAAAAAAACATTTTAACAACTGAAATCATGTTTACAAAAATCATAATTATGTTTTAAAATTATGTATGCTAACTTTTTTTTCCACACTATGGCAAAATAAGCCATTAACCCTTTCACTTTAAGGCCTCGTGTTTGTATATTTTCCATTAAATGGTCATTCACACCCTCTTAAACACATATTTTACTGTAAGTGAATGATTTTAAACATCCTTCAAACATTCTGAGTAATCTGTCCTTTTGCAGGATGAAAATAAATAAATAAATAAACGCAGGAACCTCCGTGCTGACAAACTGTCAGAAAGCTCCCTGAAGTCAGAGTTTCCAATTAAAATGATGAGACCAGAAGAGTGGGATGAAGAATTCCCCCTTTCCATAAATAAAGCCAAACTAAGCCAGGTTTTGTCCCCCTCAAGAAACAATCATTATCATTCCACAGCCTCAACAGCTTTTACAAGACCTCAGGAAGAACTACAGGGGAGCACACGGCTGCAGAGGAACAAAATTAAACTTTATGTATCTACAATAAAATAAACCACCAACAAGATGACTCTTCCTGATCAGGTTTTCTGTTCAAACCTCCACAAAAACACAACATGTCATGAACACCTGACTGAACAAGAACCCAGAAGGGGAAAGTGGGCCACCAACAAACCCCCTGCTGCAACTTTTTAAAAGTTCAAAATTCAAATTTCATGTCTCCAGCACAAAACCTGAAATAAAAATGTTACAAATGGAGCAACAGCAAATTCAAAATGCACAAAAATAAACCGGAATCTGAAGAATACTGCACTGGTCTTAATAAAAGCTAAATGTTTAAATAGAAACATGCTAATTCAAAGCTAAAAGTGGCAAATGGCTAGTTTAAAGGTAAAAAAAAAACAGGTTAGCTAAAAATAGCAAAATGCTAGCTAAACGTAGCAAAACAAGATAAAAGTTGCAAAAGGTGCAAAGTACTAAAAGCAGCAAAATAGTATCTAGAAGCTAAATGTAACAAAAGTGATTTAAAATGGCAAAATTTAAGCAAAATGAGCTAAAAACTACCATTAATAGAAAAGTAGCTAAAAGCTAATAGCAGTGTAGGAGAAACTAATACCTTTCACCTCTCAATAATTATACAAGACTCGTTCGAGTCTCAGAATAATAATTATTGAGTTAAGAACGGGTTCACTTCTTTTTTAGATTAAAACATATTTTCTTCTATGTGACCAAGATGAATGAACATGAATGTGACATGAGACTTGAATTATGTTTGATCCATCAAATAATGCGATCCTTTATTAATCAAATCATCAACACACATCTAACATGATTGGCAGTGATTATTTTTACTGCATAAAAATCGGACATCTTTAAAGGACAACAGATCAAGTTATGAGATGTTTATATAACTTTTCTCTGAAGGCACAAGCAAAAATATAAAGTATAAAAAGAAACAGTGTATAAGGATCTATGGTATACGTTAAACACTAATAATATAAAATAATTTGGTGTATTAAACAGCAGCCTGAACATGAGTCTGTTTTGAGCAGATGGTATGAATACAGCAGTTTAAAGAGATCAGCAGCATGGATAATCAGCAGCACAGTTAAAGTGACATATCAAGTAACATTACAGTGATTTTCCTGGTTAATCCTGTCAGTAAAACTATCTGAATCAAATCTGAAGCCCTGTGCAGAGGCTGTTCACTGTCCTGAACAGCCTCTGCACAGAAATCTGACGCCTGCAAGCCAGAACCAACCGGATGAAAACAGACTTCATCACGTGGACCCTTAGTCTATTTCATTTTAAAAAGTGGCTCTTTACTAAGGAGGTCTGCCTTGTGTTGTGGGTTGTAATTATTTGAAAGGTGCTCGGTGGAGCTGAGGTCAGGACTTCATGTGGGTCAGTCAAGTTCTTCCACACCAATCTCCTCAAACTCTGTCCCTGTACTGTAGTCCTTTCCTCATGCACTGAGTTGTCGTCATGCAGGAATAGAAAAGGACTTTCCCCGAATCGTTGCCACAGAGTTAAAGAACAAAAATGTCTGGAATGTTTTGTCATGCTGAATAAGGAGCATGTCCCAAACCCTGACTGAAACAGCTGAATTTAACAACTGATGTGTTTTACCTTCATGTAACAGGAGAAACCCACTGAGACCTCTTCTATCC
>JAVCKU010000079.1:2328625-2339772 GCA_032273985.1 Hypsolebias coamazonicus
TGGTGTTTTGTTATTTTGTCCCCCCCCCCCCCCCCCCCCTGCCAAGTGTGCAGGGGAAAAACAGCATTCGACTTTAGGAAACAAATTAATTCATGTGTCGGGGATCAGCTCTCCGACTGGGAGGTGGCAGAACGCCTCTGACAACAGTGCCGCTCGTCTCCCCCGAGGATTTTACGAGAACTTGTTCTGGGAAGAAGAACTTTAATAATCTAATGAATCCCTGTGAAACAAACACGGTGTTTTAGAAATACGTAGAGACAGAGCTCTTCAAAAGCTCAAAGCTCTGCACAAGTCACTGTCATTTAATCGTTTATTTTGCGAATGCTGACTCGGCACTTACACCATTTCTTGTTAATTTTTCCCGCCCTTTTTCTTTTTCTTTTTCTGCATACTTTGCTCTTATTCAAAAATCAAAATGTTTATTTCATTCAGGAGATGGGTGCTATGCAGGGGCGATTCTAGAAGCCGCCCTTTAGGGCAGCTTAGCCCCCCCAGTGCTGACAATGGCCCTTGAACAACGTGGTGGCCATTATCGTCAGAATCATTTATGATGTGGTGGGGGACACACTGTTGGAGGGGTCTGGGGCTCCTCCTCCAGAAAACTTTGAATAAAGTGGAAGCCATTTCCTGCATTCTGGTGTATTTTAATGGGTTGTTAGTAAACATTTGATTCAATAACTATTTTAGAGAGCAACAAGAAGTAACCTGACCAACAGCTCTCCTTGTGTGAATAGAGGGGCAGGTAAGGGGCGTTTAGCTTCAGGACAAATGGAGGTTGCCGATTGGTCAGTTACTGACGAGCCTACTGATTGATTGACAGGTGGCGTTGTGGATCAGACTCTTGTAAAAAAGATTTTACTGGCTCTTTTAAGCGTCATATTTTATTCCACATTCGTTCAATGTTTATTCAATATTTTGGTGAATCTAAATTTTGAGAACTGAGTTACTTTACAAAATTCTAATGTTGGTTTCTTTATTTTTCAGGGGTGTGGAGTTAAAATTGAGGAGTGCTTGAGAACTCCCAAAAAGAGGCTAAAATTGTACTACAGATATTATTTTTTCAAAATTTTTGCTTTGGTAATAAGTATTTCCAGACATTAAAAAAAACAAAATCTTGTTAAAATGTGGTTCAGCTGTATTTCTGTCTTCTTATGCTGCTTTTAGATTTTAGTTAACATTTAGCTTTTAGCTTAAAGCAAGTGCTTTGTAATTTTAGGCTTTTAGCTAGCATGCCACTTATTTTAGTTTTGCTTTTAGCTTAATGCTTGTGTTTTGTTACTTTTAGCTTGTGGTTAATGTTTGGTTACATTTGAGTTTCAGCTCACCTTTTGCTACTTCTAGGTTTTAGGTAAACTTTCATAATTTTTTTTAGTTAGCGTTGAGATATTTTTAAGTAAAGCTTCTGCTTTTTTAGCTTTTCTCTTTTAGCCAGCATTTAGGTGTTTAAGTTTATAGCTATTCTTTAGTTACTTTTTTCTACCATTTTGCTACTTTTAGTTTTTAGTCTTTTGCACATTTATCTGGCCTTTTGCTTTTTTTAGCTAGCAATTTTCTTTTAGTTGTGTTTAGTTAGTGTTTAGTTACTTTTAGCTTTTGGTTAATGTTCTGTTACATTTGGATTTCAGCTAGCCTTTTGCTACTTCTAGTTTTTAGGTAAACTGTTGTAAATTTTTAGTCTAGCATTTAGCTACTTTTTAATGCTTCTGCTTTTTTTGTGCTTTTTGCCTTTTAGCTAGTATTTAGCTGTTTTAGTTCTATATTCTTTAGCTATTTCTCTATCATTTTGCTACTTTTAATTTTTATTCTTTTGCACATTTATCTGGCATTTTGTTTCTTTTAGCTAGCATTTTTCTTTTAGTTGTGTTTAGTTACTTTTAGCATTTGGTTAATGTTTTGTTACATTTGGATTTCAGCTAGCCTTTTGCTACTTCTGGTTTTAGGTAAACTTTTTTAAATTTTTAGTCTAGCATTTAGCTACTTTTTAATGCTTCTGCTTTTTTTTTTGCTTTTTGACTTTTAGCTAGTATTTAGCTGTTTTAGTTCTATATTCTTTAGCTAGTTTTCTATCCTTTGCTACTTTTAGTTTTTATTCTTTTGCACATTTATCTGGCATTTTGTTTCCTTTAGCTAGCATTTTTTGTGGTATTTAGCTAGTATTTTGCTTCTCTTATCTTTTAATTACCATGATGCTCTTTTTGATTTTTAACTCACGTTCTGCTACTTTTAGATATCATTGTTCAACTTTTACTTTTTAGTTAGTCTTGTTACTTTTAGGTACCCTCTGATACTTTTAATTAGCATTTTGCCCCTTGTAGCTAGTGTTCTGATTTTTAAGCTATATTAACTCAGGTTCAACAGTTAAAGTACATTTCAGTGAAGTCATCCAGCACTCTGCATCCACATAGTGTTTTCAATGAAAATGCAGTATTTCTGCTTTATTCATTTATATTTTATTTCTTTTTAGTTTTGATCTCCTTGCTGTTGCTTTTATACAATATCAGCATTCAGCGAGCGCACCATGAAGACAGGGAGGATTGCTAGGTAAGCACAATATCACTCTCAATCAATGCCTTTTATCACAAGTCCAAACACTTTGAACACAGATGGCTGCAGACTGACGAGGAAGTGAGGACGATCACAAAGTGCAGCAGAACTCAAGCTCATCGAGACAAAACATAACCAGGGTACAGTTTGACTCCGTGGACTAAAGAGGCACTGTGAATGATAAAACTCTCTCACAAATACAGTTTGTGAGGGCGTTGGCTGAGAGTTTGGGCCTCTTATGCATCATTCTCCAAAGAACAAAAATGTCAAGACTGACAAAGGAACGGCTGCTTTTGGAAACTATGAGAAAATCCTGCAAGTAAAGCAAAAAAAGAAAACGAAGCCTGCATAAAACACTCTTGCAGGGAAGAACCCATTTGTTTTTAAATGGAAGATTTTGAAGATGGAGTGGCGTGATGCACTTTAAGATGCAATAGCTGTGCTGAGATATTCATCTTCAGTTTTATTTGAAAAAGCCTCTCACCTTTGGTGCAGAACGGCCCGTTGAAGGCAGTGGTCGTGCAGTCGCACAAATAGCCGTTATACCTCTCCACACACTTCCCCCCATTCCTGCAGTACATCCCAAAACTGGTGCAGTGGCCCTGGCAACCCGGCTTCACCCCAGGCGTCACTTTGGCCCTCTCCTCCAAGTCGAGGGTGACGCCATTCATCCGCAAGGCTCGGATACAACCCAGGAATCCCCTCTGTCCCCCTGCAGCACCTGAGGAGCAGACAAACAGAAAGAGGTGAAAAATACTGTCTGACAAACAAAGTCCAGGGTTACAGAAAGTGATTCCAAATGCGAGAGGCTCTGTTTCAATCAGTTCTGGAAACGTTAATATCCTAAAGCCGGGAGGAAGCCACTGATGTTATGCTAATCGCTCAGACTGCAGAGTCGTTCTTGAAACAACCTTCAACTCGTTTGATTCTTTCACTAATTAGAACAGCTTAATGAACACACCGCCTTAATGAACATCTCACAAGCATACACGTGCTAATAGATGCAGGTAAGCTACATGCTACACACAGACAAACACACGCCACACACAATGCACTGGATTTCAATGAGTCAATACAAACATTAACGTTTAGCCTTGGGGTGTCGATAGCCATTTTTTCCAAAGTGCTCCTATTGTCATTCTGGCCGTGCACCATTACAGTATAACTACCCATTAACTTAGACAAGGCAGGAGTGTTAAATAGATGAATTTGCACCTAAATGACTAAAGCAATAAACACTTCCATAAACATGCACCTGCAGGTATTGAATCAAACACACAAGTACACGTACTGTGGAAAGACATGCAAGTATGTATACACCCTCATGGGTGCTATCAGCAAGAGCCATGGGACATTTTAGTTATTAAAAGCTTTAAATTGCATCCCAGAGCTTACAGAAAAGTGCCCATTAAAGAAATGAAACATCTAAAGAAACCTGAACACACACGGTTTCCTTCTTTATCAGCGTTTTCACTTAAAGAAGAAGCAGTGGAAGATTACAACCACTCACAACGCTGCTCTCCAGCCAACACATTATTCACAAGGAAGATGCAGGTGGGTTTTCACCTGCTTTTTCTGCTTTCCAGTCTCATAAAGAATTCAATGCTTAGTAGACCTCTTAATTAATCTATTTTGTAGCACTTATTGGCTGGAGGTTTCTGCCACCTGTTTACCCGGGGCTAAATCAGTCTCTGATTAAACGGACAGCAGTCTCCGAAGCCTACAGAGACTGAGGCGGGCACGAACGCACCAACGCACCCCGATGCACAGGTGCATGCCACTTCTCTTTACTTCATAAATGTTACGTTAATAGAGCTCGATGGATGGTGACTAAAGCCTGTCACTCACATGCTCACACATGTGGTACCACAGAAAGTTCAAGTGCAACTAAAAGTTTCTGGCGTTTTGAAAATCTAACATTTTGTAACAGTACACATTAATTTCAATTCAAATCAGTTTATTAAGATACAGTACAGTAGTGCCAAATCACAACAGAAGCTGTCTCAGGGTACTGTACATGTGTACAGTTGAGTACAGGATTAAAAAAAACAAGTACTTGCATTACATTAAAACAAGCACTCTTTTTAATGGAACATAAATTTAGCTGTCATCAGCATGAAAATGAAAAGTAACACCATGTTTCCAGAGAATATATCCCAGAGGGAGTAAATCAAGGGAAAACTGAAGGGGGGCAAGTATAGATCCCTGTGGTACTCCACATGTGAGAAGTGCTACATAGGACTCAACAGCTCAAATATGCACACAAAAGCTTCTCTCTGTTTAATAAGATCTAAACCAGTGTAGAGCAGGACCCTGAACGTCCATCCAGTTCTCCAGGCGAGACAGGAGGATCTGATGGTCCACTTTATTAAAGCACAGGGGTGAACATATTATGGTTTGTTCAGGTGAAAACGAAACAAGGTACGCAACTATAAATGCATTTTTCAAAAAAAGTTTTTAGTTTCATGTTGAACTCCATATAATTAAATAATCTACAATTATGTTATTAACATATACCATCAGTGAATGTAAAGTTTAAACCTTCAAACGTGAATAAACACGAACACCGTTTGGTGCTCTGGATAAATGTTACCTACTGTCTTGGCAGGTGAGCGAGGCTGGTTTTCCTGTGCCAGGTGTCACACACATGCAGTGAGCAGGAGCATGCAAGAATGCAGTCCGTGAAGACAGAAGCAAACAAAAAGCAATGCATAAAGAAAAAAATCAACAACGTAAAAAACTTAAACACACACAAAGATATATGTGAGGATGACTAATCAAGATGGAAATCCAGACCCAGATGGTAGCATAAAGGTAATAAAACATTGTAAGGTTTTTAGTTATGTGCATGTATGGGAAACTGAAAGTTAACCGTGTGAAGTAAATGACAGCAGGCTGACGGTGTAGCATTTACTTTCAAGGCCATTAGAGCAAATGAGCCACTGTGCAGTAAACACTAAAGCAATCAAACGCTTGACAAGAAGCATATTGATCAAGAGGGAGTGAAGGGGACGATACAGAGACAAAAATACAAGCAAGGTACCGGTAGGCAAAATAAAGACACGTATTTGATGTCTTTGCTGTGCGCTTGTGGGAAACAACAGATCATTTTAAGTGGTCCTTTCAAGGGCTCATTTGTACTGTAAAGATTTGTTGCAGCAGAAATCAAAGTGGCTTTTTTCCAAGATACTGGCTCGCTTCATATTTTCCCACTTGAAACTGTCATATAAATGAAAACCAGAGACAACTACTGTACATAGGGATTTATTTCTCTTGTTGCTTTACAACTTGGAATTCGGTGCTTGTGTCCAACAGTTTTACACCAAACCAGCGATTCTCAGTTGGACTGAGTCTAGGCTTTGACTGGACATTTAACTGGATCTCCTTGAACCAGTGGAGGTCTGCTCCAGTTGTGTGTGTAGGGTCATTGTCCTGCTGGAACGAGAACGTCTGTCCCAGTCTAAAATCGTGGAAGACTCCAACAAGATCCTCTTAATAATTTCTCAGTTTTCGGCTCAGTCCACTTTTTCTTTAACTTTGACCAGTTTCCCAGTCTGTGCTAATTAAAAACAACTCTACATCATGATGCTGCCACCACCATACTTCACTGTAAAATTATGTTTTTAACATTACAATAGCCTAAAGGTTTAAGTTTGGTTTTATTTTACCACAACACTACCGTCATGTTTGGGAAAATAAATCCCAAAATAACTTCTTTCTTTAATATTTTTTCCTGCTACACTTCTCAGCTATGAGATCTTTTTGATAAACCAATCCTTATTTGTACATTTTGCAACTTAGGCTCTGACCTTTGTGAAGAGTTCCTTGGCCTCCATGATATATTTTTAGGTTGTAGCCCTTAATAGTGGTGTTGAGCATAGGAAAAGTCCTAACAGGTGTTTACCTGGTTCAGATAATTTGACACATACATCGGTCACAGGTAGATTTTTAAAAAAATAAATACTGTACTTTCCGCCGTACATGTCACACCGCTGTATAAGTTGCATCAGGCCAAATATGTCTAGAAAAGTGGGGAAAAACATAAATAAGTAATTTCGCCATATACGTTGCTTCTATTATGCATCACCGCTGACAACCCGGAAATGTCGGCCGGTATTGTGCCAAAAATCGATTGGCTGTCAAATGGAAGCCACGGGAATATGCACGGGAGGACTTTAACAAGACTTTAACAAGATTAACACTTAAAAACAATTATTTGTTTGCTCGGCATTACAGTAAAGGTGTGTCTCAGTTGAACTTTTCCTTAATAAATGCACTTTAATGGTCAAATCAGCTGCTTTTTGCCACGCCGGCGAAATGCAGCTGATTTGACGTTTGCTCCAGGAATTCTGAAGCGAGACAAAGGTGGCTTGATATGGCAAGCCAAGTGTCTCATCAATAGCCACTTTTACCTATTAATGAGACTCCTGGCATGCCATATTGCTCGAGGGTCCTCTATTAGCTGCAAATGGTAATGTTTAATATTTTTTATGTGAGAATGAATTAAATCATCAGATCTCTGCCAACAATTGAGTTATAAATATGAGGGAAAATGTATATTCGTTGCTTTGGTGTATAAGTCGTAGGACTTGCAAATTTAAGCAAAAAGGTGTGATTTAGATGCCGACAAATGTGGTAAGACTTGGGCACCAGTGATCCCCATGACCCAAAAAGGAAGAATTGGGTACAGATAATGGACGGATGGATGGACTTTTGAATGTTAAGGTTGGGAATTCAAAGCAAAGGAGCTGAATACATAAGCACTCACCACTTATTCAGCTTTTAAAAATGATTTCAGGCTAGCCCCCCCACCCCATTTAACTCTTTTAATTTGGTGTATTTTTGAAAAATTATTTATTTTAATCAAATAAAAAGTGCAATTACAGGTTGTGTAAGGCAATAAAACAAATCAAACCAATTGCAACCTGATACTGTGTTTCAAGTGTGCCATTGTAAGGTACAATCAAGGGCATCTTGTTGCCTGCAGAACTTTCTTTCCTCTGTCCAAATCTCTGGATCAAACACAGTAAGATCGTATCTACAGGCCAAACGTGGACCTCTTCCTGCGAGTGGTCAGGTCACTTCCTTTGTATTTTGTTGTAACCTCCCAAGGCGATGCTCTATTCGGGATTAAACGGAGATCAGTGATACGAGATGGTGCCGTCACCTCCTGGGCTGCGTTTACTCACAATCCTTCACTTGCTTATTCTGGAGAAAGCAGGACAGAACACCCCGAGCCTCGAAAACAGTAAATACAAACTGCTTTAGGGGCTGTGGTTAAAGCTCTGTATCTGGAAGCCTTTCTTGGTTTTAAACCCACATGCTCCACAAAGACAAAGCTGTTCTCGCATTTTCCCCATTAGTTCAACGACAGCACAAATGTACTCCAAGCAGTCTTGGTTCCCGATAAGGGGAGGATGTTCCAATCAGCAGAGGCGACGAGAGAGGAAGGAATTATGTAACAAACGGGGATCAGGAGTGTTAATGTTATCACTTCGGAATGCCTGATTGGAAATGGGAACAATCTCCTTGGAGCAGAACTTTCTCCATGAGATATAAGGAAGTGTATGATTTGCCTCAGCACTTTTCCCTCCATCCACAAATCCCCCCAAAAACTCTTTTGGTCAGCGAAGCACTCACAGCTCAGCACAAAGGACGAAAAAATGAAACAGAAAGAAAATCACAAGACATTCTGTCATTTGAACTCCTGATCAGCTTGAGGCGTCGCACAGACAGCCACCAGGATGAAAACTTCTCCAGCAATATTAAAGCAGAACTTGATAATCTCTTTGTGATGTTAATCCACTGTAATATAAATGCTGATTAAAGTATTAAAGCCAGCTCAGAAATGACAGCTAAAAAGAAGTTTGTTTAAAATTTATTGAAACTTTGATCACTAATGTGGCTGACTTTCCATGAATTTGTGCAAATGAAACATGTCTGTGTGCAGCTTAATTAACGATGGCTGTTGCTAAGCTTTAAGGATGCAACTTCCAGTAAAACGACCACAAATTCAACGTATGAAACAATCAGCAGCTCCCACTGTGGATGTTTTAATTCTTAGGGTCACAGAACTGAAAATACACTTTATACAGGAACTTTTTAAACAGTAGTTAAATATCATTACAGTTCATGCTCAGTCATCCAGGTACAATATCCACGAATGCGGAGTCAGGTCATCTGGACAGTGTCTTTTTTTGTGGAAAGACATTTCGCGCTCCATCTATGAATAATCAAACACTTTTACATAAAAGGGCGGTTGCTTTAGTGTCTGTGCAGTCTGTCCTTCCCCTGAGGGTTACCAAATGTTCAGCGTTCGTGTGTGTGAGTGTGTGTTTGTGCCGTACCCACGTAGAGCTGGCTGAACAGCTCTAGTCGTGTGTGTCCCTGTGCCGGAGCCAGCTGGGACGTCCGGTACGTCTGGTCCAGCTGGAGGACTGCTTCTTTGATGTTACGCTCCGCCATCACGCGATGCCACTGGTCGTCATTGAGGGGCGTGGCCGAGTGCACCGTTAACTCCACGGGTCCGTTCCCAACGTCGAAGGAGAAGGACATCGCCTTAGGAGCTGCAGAAAGAGGAACATGAATCTTACGTACTTGTTTATTTTATTGATTCATTCCAGACATGTCAAAACCATTGCACACTGCACAGGGTGTATCAACACCAGTATGAATCTGTGCACATACTGCACATATACCTGCACATATACACACATGCACAGTTGAACACACAGAGCCCCTTGCAAAACAAACCCACATCTGTAAATGCATCTGCTTTGACTGAAAACACACACATTAATAATAATAAAAAGTTTATACCCAATGTGCACACACCTATCCACGTACACATACCCATATACATGCACACACACAAATCTCATTTAACATGCCTGAAAATACAAAAATATTTTATAATATACAGGTAGTCCTCGGTTTTCGGCCGGCTCCGTATCTGGTATTTCGCGTGACGTCATCACACCTCATGTTGCCTTTTTTATGCAGCATTTTATGTTTTTTTTCTTTTTTTTTTTAGGGTACAGTATTGTTAGCTAACTGCTTGGAATCACATTAAAACGGCATTCTAAGTACGTTGTTGTTGTTTTACATTGAAAAAAACGTTTAAAAAGACGTTACGGCCGCCATGTGCTTTCAGTTTCGGTTTAAGGCTAAACCGGTATCCGGCCGGGTCGTTAGAACGGAACTCGGCCGAAAACCGAGGACTACCTGTATATTGCATATACAGAAAAAGCTTTGAAACTTTCCGAATCCCCAAACTTGGTCTAATCTGTAGGTGGACGAGCGTTCAGTTCAATCTAATGGCTCGTTAGCTTCAGAGCTGCTCGTTTGGCTCGTATGGACTCTAATTTTGCGACACGAGAGCGCACACAGCTTTGGATGAGACTAATCCCGCAGGTCGTCGATAGGTGTCAGGACCTGTGGGTTCTGCATAACAAGATGTTGGGTTGCTGCATTCCCTGGTTCTGTTGGGGGATCAGGAAGTCATCCGCCGTGAGAATAAATGGAAAACAGAGAAGCTGTATCAGTTTATTCATTAAGTAAGTGTTCATTGTCTTCGTCTGACTGGGTTGTGCTATCAATTTGTTGCTACCAATGATGTTATTTGTATTTTAAAACTTTGCACTGATCTAATGTAACACATGGACCCTACAGTTGGAGATAAACTCTGTCTTGTGTGCACGTTGTCACTTGCTTTCATTAAAGCTCTATCACTGTTATGGAGGCTGAAACACACTCCCATTTGAACTTGAGAACGAGAGAGCACTCCTCGCCTCATCTGCTGCTGCACCAAGAGACGTCTCCGCCTCAGACTCCTCCAGCCTGACATGCACCCGCTCACATTCCTACTTCTTTTTTTTTTGTGACAGACAAAGCTTCTTAGATATACAGTGAAACTGCCAGCTGAAGACAGCACTGAAGAGCCCACATCTCTCTTTTAATCTCTCACAAGCTAAATATGTGAGTAACACCAAGCCTGCAGATGATCTATCATTCAAGTGTCAAGGACAAACAAAAACACCGTCTGAGAGCATTTTAACTCGTATCATTATTGTGAAAGCTCTAAAAGAAAGAAGGATGAATGAATCAATTTTTCTTACACTTTTTCTTGTTAAAGATTCAAGGCTATTCATGAAACCGATGATCCAGGCCTAAACTGATTTCTCTTTTTCACTCACTGGTCCATCCTAATTTTTAATTATATATAAAAATAAAATAAAATAAAATAAAAAAAATTAACAGAAAAATTGTCCTTGATAAAGTCAAGGTTGGACCAAAATAGCTACAACTATGCCATTCCTCTGCAAAATATCATCCTTTATGATTTTAGTTACCGTATTTTCTGGCATATAAGTCACAGCAGTCAAAAAAAAAACATCATGAAGAAAAAAAACATATAAAAGTTGCTTCAGTGTATAAGTCTAATTTATTATGCATCACTGCTGACACTTTGAGTTTATTATATATTTATTTAATGGCCAAAATAGCTTCATTCTGCCTGGGCAGCGCTGTGCCATCCATCCATCCATCCATCCATCCATCCATCCATCCATCCATCCATCCATCCATCCATCCATCCATCCATC
>JAVCKU010000079.1:2343360-2357437 GCA_032273985.1 Hypsolebias coamazonicus
TTTTTTTTTTTTTTTATTTATTTTAAAAAATAAAAATAAAAAAAAAAAAAAAAAAAAAAAAAAAAAAAAAAAAAACCAATAAGGCTTATCTGGTTCAATCCACCCGCTTCAAACGTTATCAACCATTAAATGGCCGTTATTAGTTATTATCCTCATACGTAGCGGACAGACTTCCCCTCCTCTACATCCTATTAGGTTTAAAGGTACGTTGTTAGCGTTGGTAGCGATGATAATAGGCTGTTTTTAGCTACGTGTTTAAGTTTATAGTGAAGGGTCTGGCGTTAGGTTTAGGGTCTTGGTTAGATTTAGGCACAAGGGTGAGGGGGTTAAGTTTAGCGTTGGTCCTCTGGGCCAGGTGTAAGTTTAGGTTTAGGAAAAGGGTTATACTGTATAAGCTGAAAAAAAAAAACAACCATAAAAAGACACTTCCTGGCGAGACGCTGCCTATTATCAGCGATAATAACGATAATAATGTACTTTTAAGGTAGGTAGGTAGATGGGACAGTTTCACCGCTACATATGGGGATGATAACAACTAATAATGGGCATTTAATGGACTGATAACATCAGAAGCCGCTCGTCAATCTCTTCCTGTTCTCTTTAACACGTTAACATCATCTGAGGACATACGTGACAAACTCAAAGGTGTTATTTCTTGTTTCTGTTCAGACGACTGGATCTTATGATCCGTTGTTCTGGCTCCTGCTCTGGGTTATGGAGCAAACTTTAGACATCGACTCTCAGATGCATAAATCAGACTTGCTGGACCAGGACTGGTCTGCAGGTCTGATCCGGTGCATCAGAAGCCCCACCACATAAATAATTTTAGTTCTTTATGCCAATAGGGCTGCAGCTTCCTCACCTCAAACTCCATAACTCTGAAGGTGCAACCTGCAATGACATTATTTTTAGTTCTTTTAATAATTTTTAAAACAACAAATGTAACAAAAGAAATGCGACCAATTAAAGTCTTGCGCTCACCTTTATTTAAAAAAAAAAAAAAAAATCCATCACAACTCATATACAGTACAGTAATCCAGACCCCTAATGTAGACTTTTTGTTGAGGTTTAAAACTAATAATTGTTATATTTTCAGCTGATAAACTATTTAATCAACTCGTAAAGGGATTATTGAAAACTGCAGCCTGGCTGTACAGTTTGGACAATGACAGGTTTCTAAAAGCCAAGATGTCCAGTAGATCTTTCCTCTGCTGGATACCTGACTCAAATTTAACCCTGCGGGTGAGACAGCCACTCGAGATGCTGTCTCTTGAGGACTCAAAAAGTGGCACATGGAACACACTTTCCCTCGAGCCACAGCAAATTCACAAAATCAAGCATCTGTGGGCTTAGAGGCTTTTCAATTTGTTCCCAGCCCAGTTCAGACATTCTGAATAAGACATCAGCACTTCCTCTCCAAAACCCTATCCTTTACTGTAAAGATTAAAAGAGGAATGTGACTTTGACTCTGCTGAGCACGGAGCATGCTTTTTTTTTTTTAACCATGGTTTTGTGAGTCTTAGTGAGGGTGTGTTTCACTGCGATGGCAAAGCCGTGCTATTCTGGTTTAATGCTGTCATTTCATGCCCTCGCTGGATCGCAGCAGATAGTTTGCACCCGAGAGAGGGCAGAGATTATGTGTGTGTTTAAACGTGCGAGTGTGCATACGAGTCATTTTGCCACAGTGTGTCAAAATGTGTGCTGCGGGGCAAAAAGCAAGATGATAGCAGAGAGGAGGGGAAAAAAAATCGATGTGGGGGCATTTCAAAAGGCTTTGGAAATACCCCCCTCCCCCCCCACCACACACAGCAGCTTCTATTGTCTAAATACTTACTGTCTTTGTCTTATTAGGTTTGGCGGGAAAGCATTCTCTCACAATGTTTGCAGAAACTAATAAAATTACATTTTCTGTGAAAACGTAGCCTGAATGCTGAGAGCTGAATGACTTTGCTAAAATTAGCTGAACAAACCAAAACGAGTTGCTAAAGCTAAAACAAGCAGAATGTTAAAACCTGAAATAGGAAAATTTCTAGCTAAAAGACAAAAGCATAAAAACACTAGCAAAAAAAATGACAAACTCCAGCTAAAAGCTAATTGTAGCACAATGAGCGCTAAAAGAAAAACAAATGCTGGTTAAAAGCTAAAAGTAGAAAATGACTAGAAGATTAAAAACACAAACTCAAGGCAACAAAGGATTAGCTCAAAGCTACAAGAAGCTAAATCAAAGCTAAAACTAACAAAGTGTTAGCTAAAAACATAAAAAGCAAAACATAAGCAAAAATAAGCCAAACACAAACTAAAAGCTAAAGCTGCAAGAGGCTAGCTAAAAGTTTAAAGCTCAGACTAGGAAAATAGTAGCTAAAAGCTCAAAGTGCAAAAAGACTAGCTAAAGGTTAAGTAAAATTATTGCTAAAATAAAAAAACTGAATGGTAGCTAACAGCTTATTGTAGCAAATGGTTAATGTACAGATAAAGTTATCAAAAGGCTAGCTAAAAGTAGCAGAAGGATGTCTAGACTCTAAAAGTAAAAACAAAAAGGCTTAAAGCCATTGACTCTTGGATGCAATGTATCGGAGCAGCTCTTATTTTTTAGAAATCTCCCAAAATGGAAACTACAGTTTTGGATCTGACCAAGTGGTCTTTTGATGTATATTAAAAAATCTTTTCAACAAAGCAGCAGGGTCCTGGAGAACCCTCATCTGCTCGGACGAGATGCATGCAGCTGGATAAATCTCTGAGGGTGGGGGTGTCTACCTCTGCTGTCGATCGAGGGCGCCCAAATTGCATATAATTGGATTTATGATAACAGGTTTCATGTTTTTTGGAATAGTTTGGATCCTGGGTTATCAACACACAAAGAAGACGATCGCAGCTAATTCGGACGTCGACAAGCTGCTGCCTATGTGAAGGTCTGGTTCGTGCTGGAGGACTCAAAATCAGCTGATTTATGAGTGAAATTGTGTGTTGGACGTGATTTGAATTGCAGGTTACCTGTGACTTTGGGACTTGCCAGCATGAAAACAACCTTGAAGAGGCTCGTAAGCACGGACCAGTGGAATGCACCCTAATCTGGATATTTCGGACCTTGGAAAGTATCAGTACAAACCCAAGGCTGACAGAAAATAGTCTGCCTGAATAAATCCACAATTGTGGATTATCTAAATCTGACTCCTCGGTTCGCCTCTGAACAGGCTGACTTATCAATTTCTCCAGGGAAATTTGAAAACTAAGGAAACGTTTCATCTATCGCAGCCCCCTCCCCCCTCTTCTGTGGAGTCTTATTAGAACTGTGCCAGCTGACCATCATCTTATTAGGACAATGGACTATCTGTTAGTGCTTCATGGACCGCCTCATTGTCAAATGCATATGCTGGCAGAGTTTTTTCATGTCTCAAATCGTGTCCTGTCAGGACAAGGTGTGAAGAGATCTTTTTTGTAATGCCACTACCCCCTCTCCTCATGGCTTTGTCCCTTTTTCTATCCAAAAAATATTATTCTGAATAAGAATAAGAAGGCCGCGCTTTATAGCAGCAGCTTTGTGCACTCCGTTCATCTTTCGGACGGCTGTACGTACATGTTCTCGTTGTATCCCGGTACAGTGATAATAAAGCTTATTGTGATTCTGTAATGTGCTAGCTAAAAGTCGCAGAAGGGTGTCTAGATTCTAAAAGTACACAAAAAAGGCTTAAAGCCAAAAATAGTACTGTGCTAGCTAAAAGCTAAAAATAGCAGAAAGATAATAGCAGCTAAATGCTAGCTCAAAGCCAGAAAATTGCAGATTTCAAGGAGGACAACTATTATGAAAGACTTAAAAACATGTCAGTGTATTTATATGAAAAAAAAAGGTTCATAAATGTAAATATTTTGATTGTAGTCTAAAAGTATTAAAGTTAAAAACATCCGTAACACCCAGTAAGCTGAACAATTTGAAATCTGCATGTATAAAAGAAGCATTGAAACCAGTTAGACTGTAAGTTGACCCCAACCTTCCTGAAAAATCTAAAATGGGAGAACGTTAATGCTAAATCAGCGTTCACATTATCAGGAACCTTTTGAAGCTTTTAGACAGCAAGTGTAAAAAGCTCACTTATCATCGGCAAAGAAGGTAACTACAGTTCTCTCACAACGTAAACTGCTTTACATTTTTATACAAAAGACCCAGAAACGGTCAGCGAGCAACTCCGACCCAAAGGTTCGAATCCCCTCCGAATGATGAGACACAATTAACCAGGCAGCGTGCGGTGCCAGGAATCTCCTTCACAGCAGCTCCGTGATTAATTTGAAGAGATTTTAAAACTCTTGATGAGAGCGTCTCCGCTGCAGGAGCAGACATTTTTATTTCGAGCCACTGGAACGGATTAACAAAGCCCAGTATGTGACATCTCAAAGGTCTCAAAAAGGCTCGGAAGAAGGGAAAGCGCTCCTGTTTGGTGCTTAAAGAGTTTAGTTTTGTTGTAAAACCTTTGAATTCTCTTGTTGGATGCGTTTCTGAGTGTCTAGTTGAAAAAAAAAACAAGGAGCTTTGTGGAGTAAAAATAGATAAGAATCAGTGACAGGGTCCATGCAATAATTACCATGTGATGCTCTGTAAAATTATGGCTCCCGTCTCTCATGCAGGTGTTATATTTAACAAATACCTGCCACATAATTACTGCTGCAAACTGCTCGTTTCTTTCACATGCCCTAAAACAGTATCAGCATTTTGCAGGACTATTTTTCTTTCCGTTCCTCACAGAAACCAAGGTTTAATTAGCTTTCAGGTCTTTACACCTCACATTAGGTCATACTTTCTTAAGCACTAAATCTGATCTGTCTAGTTGTCTCAACCATTAACTCGCAACTTGGTTGTTTTCTCATTATCATGGAATAATTCTCTGTAACTGCTTAACCCTGTGCAGGGTCATTGGTTGCTGGTGCCCATCTCCAACAGTGTCATTAAGTGTTGCAAACCCAGGGCAGGTCAGCAGTTCATCACAGGACCACACACTTACACTTGCAGGGGACCATTTAGAGATGCCAATTACCAAATGTGTGTTTTTGGTCTGTAGAACATGCAAAGTACATTCAGGAAAAACTCAGACTGAGATTCAAACCCTTGAAATGCAACAGTGCTAACCAGGAAAACCATCACCAAGTCAAGGTTTTCATTCTGCTTTAACAGTATGTTGATGTTTTCCTTCCGTCGAAGTCAGCCTTTCTTTCAGGACAAAGTTCAGACAGAAGTTGGAGACAGCTGCAGTTCCTTAAAGAAATGCGAACGGCTCGCCACCTTTCATGCCAGGATTTTAAATATGGATCATCTTATGATAAGAAGGGGTTCAAGTTCAAGAATCTTTATTATCCTCGAGGGGCAATTAGTTTCACTGTCAGTAGGTACAAAAACATTCATGCTAGACAAGACATTGAGACATTAAAACAACAGAAATCATCATTGTGGAGAAGACTGGTCTCCACAGGGACGGATGAGTTGTTCAGTCTGTTCGTTCTACGTCTGGGCAGCAGATACCTGCGTCCAGATGGAAGACACCTGAACTCACCATGGAGTGGTGATCGGGCTCTGCCAGAATCAGAATGGCAATATATCCATTTGTACTACAAGCAACCCTACCACATCCAGTTTATCTATCTATATTTATCTATATGACTGTTACCATCTTTTGCGGCAGCCATCTTGAAAAGGGTTGACTCCTAAAGTAATCGGTTTTAGCTGTCCATCCAGTTATTACTTCCTGAGTTTCATTTAAATGTGTCCAGAGGATCGCTGGTTATTTTGCTAACAGACAGGCAAACAAACTCATGCAGACACAGACAATCGCACATAATCGTCGATGTGTCTCGCTGTCACATCGCCCACGTGTGCGGCTGTGGCTGTGGGGGTTTGATTCCACTAGCAGTCACATGCCGAAGTGTTCCTGTGCAAGGCACTGAACCCTCATTGTCTTGAATTGTGTCCCATCAGTGTCTGAATGGGATAAAGCTCTGGTTATTCTTAGTATAGATCTAGTAGAGAGCTGTACGAACAGGAAAATGAGGCACAGGTTGTTGTAAAGAGCTTTGAGTATCTTGATAAGATAGAAAGGAGTTGTGTACGGTGCAGTCCATTTACTTAGAAACCCAGGTAAGGCGCTATTTTCTAAACTTAAAGACACATTTTTGATGAACTAAGACTTGTGAAACAATCTACATGCGCAGGTCTTCTACCTGAGCACTGAACACCTGCGGGGGATTTGTTCATGCGTTCACTTATTTTGTAGTCACTTTATTTTAAATCTCTCTCAACCATTTGGTTATTAAAACTAAGCTCAAGTTAGTGTTTGGAAACAAACAGGTTTTAGTGAATTATTATTAAATACACAAGAGCTATAGTAATGTTTAAAAACCAAATCCTGCGAGTGTATGTGTGAAAAGTAAAAGAGATGACGTGAACCTGCGGACATTCTGTGTGAAAGAGACTTTTTGTCCCTTCAGAGTGATGGTGAACGGCGAAACACAAAAACTGACTCTGCTCACTCAGAGAGCGTGGGTGGACTGTACGTCTGCGCCGCCATGGAAAAGCTTGTGGATTTTTTTCCCAGATATTAAAATGCTCCTATTCACAAAGAAGAAAAGAGGGGGATAAAAAGAGTGCACGTATGAACAAGGGCTTGTGTTGTGTCATCTCTGAATGTGGCTGAATGGTTTCAGCAGAGCTTCATAATGGTTATAATTATTGTGCACACCAATTACCTTAAATAAATGATTGCTCTCCCTTGCAATCACACAAAGTGCGTGTAATAATCAGGAAGGCAAATGGGTGTTCCTGTGCGTGTGCTTGCATAAGCCTCGTCGGTCCAACACCCTCGACCAGATAAAGATTCAGCTTACAAGTACAGAAAGACAAAGAAACGGCTCCACGTATCCACCGAGCCGCCCAGAGGTGTCTTACATTTGAGCTCCAGGCGGATGAAGTCAGTGTTGCCCAGGTTTTCCAGGAAGACGCCGTAGGGAGCGCTCGTCTTGAAATAAAAAGAGATGTCAGCGCTGGTCTCTCCCTGAAAAGTGGGGAAATGCAGGTAGGATGACGGGGTGGTGAAGGATGCAGCGTTCCAGTAGTTATCTGTAAAAAGAGACAGAAATAAATATAAGAAAACTGTTCTCTCCAAGACTTTCAGCACATTCCCTCCACAAATAATTTAATTAGACATCCTAATCTAATAAAAATAACCCAAATATATATAAACAATGTTATTTACACACAACTATAAATATATTTTCTGCTTCTTCAAAGCCAATAACTTATTCTAGTTTAAATAATATCATAGTTATTGCCACCGAAGGCAAATTAAAAGTAACAAACATCAACATTCATGTTCAATAATCCATGAAAAAAAAATCCAACAAAGTTCAGTCAGGTCCTCTGGATGGTTTCTTTTTGTTGAAATGTTTCATCTTTCATCCAAAGGACTTCTTCAGTCCAAGGAGTCCCACAAACAGCACACTCACATAGTGGGTCAACCGGTTTGATGGTGCTAAGATGGTTTCTGGAGTCTGCCCTCTCCCCCGTTGACTTCTCTGAGGCAGCCATGGTCAAAGTGGTTCAAAACAGCAAAGTTCATGCTCCATAATCCAGGTTAAAAAAAATCCAACAAAGGTAAGTCAGGTCCTCTGGGCGGTTTCTTCCTTTTTTCTTTTTCCTTAAATAGCTGCCTCAGAGGTGTCGATGGCAGAGAGGGTGGACTCCAGAAACCATCTTACCACCATCAAACTGGTTGACCCACTATGTGAGTGTGCTGCTTGTGGGTCTGAGTTTGTTGTGACTCCTCAGACTGATGAAGTCCTTTGGATGAAGGAACAAACATTTCAACAAAAAGAAAAAAATAAACCGTTCAGAGGACCTGACAAGTTTGTTGGAAAAAGTAATAAAGTGTTCACTATTTAAAATGATTAGAAAATTAGGCTGTCAATGGGTTTTATTGGTACTTTCAGAAAAAAAAAAAAAAATTGTGTACATCGACAACGGATTCACTTTTGGAGTTCAAGATGGCCGCCACATCAAAGGAACCCTAGCAAACATGAACATGGCTGGAACTCATACAGTTTTTCAGATAACAACTTAAGATTTTGTGTGGTAGTTGCTGAGAATGATCCCCAGCACACAATCTGCGTGCAACATCCTGTCAGAGGAATACAGGTAGTCCTCGGTTTACGTCCGAGTTCCGTTACAACGACCCGGTAGTATACCGATTTGAACGTAACCCGAAACTGAAAGCACATGGCGAACGTAAGTCCGGATTTTGAACGTAAACCGAAACTGAAAGCACATGGCGAACGATAACGGCGTTTTAAACACATTTTTTTCAATGTAACACAACAACAGCGGGCTTAAAACACCGTTTTGCTGCATTTCCAAGCAGTTAGCTAACACAATACCCTCAAAAAAATAAAAAAAAACATAAAATGCTGCATAAAAAATTCAATGTGAGGTGTGATGACGTCACTGGGGAGGCGGTCTTAAGTCCGAAATGCCATAAGCCGGGGGTGACGTAAACCGAGGACTACCAGTATTTGGTGAAGGTCAAGGATGTTTATCACTAACTGATGTTAAATGAATGTTGAGCCATGTGTGTGAGTTCAGAGAGCTCTTTTCTCTCTCAGAAAGGAGCTGATTTGATCCTGCATGTGCAGCTGGGAGGCCGAGGTCATCATGGACAGTCTGTGAGCTGTGATAGCTGCATGTATTATGTAAAAACAACTATCCGGTGCAGATTCTCGTGACTGGGCTTCAATGATACATTTGTGTGAGTCTGTTGAGTGTGTCTGCCCTTAAAGTAAACAAAACAAAAGAAAACAAAACAAAAAAAAAACCCTGAGTTAAATATCTTCATATGAAGAGAGGGTATTTTTAATCAACACACCCTACACAACATGTTTGCGTAAAACCTTAGTGTTAACTTTTGGAGTTTAAACCTCACAAACCACTGGTTAGATTTAAATGAAACTCCCAGAAACTGATGAACAATTTGAGCCAAGATGGCCGCCACCGCTAACGAATCTGATCCTACTCAAAGAAAATGAATAAACCTCAGTTACTTTTACTGAGTGAAAGTTTGGTGTGGTCGTGGCTGAGTGATTCACAGCGCACTGACTTCTAACAGGTTATAATAAAATTAATATCTCAGCTACAGCCTCAAATCTCAAATGAGTTGAAAAGGAGGTGCCGTGGATGCATTCCTGTCCTTGCCGGCTGTGCTCGAGTGCCTGACCACTGAGATCCTGGAACTGGCAGGAAACGCGGCTTGTGACAGCAGAAAGACCAGGATTGTCCCCCGGCACCTGCAGCCGGCTGTTCGCAGCCACGAGGCACTCAACAAGATGCTGGGAGGAGTGGCCGTCACTTTGGGAGGAGTTCTGCCCAGCATTTGGGTGGTCCTACAGCTTGGGTGGTCCTACAGCTTGGGTGGTCCTACAGCTTGGGTGGTCCTACAGCTTGGGTGGTCCTACAGCCCGGAGGAACCGAGAGGCCAGCCGAGTCTGGGTGGACAGATCGGACGGCATCTGCAGCCAGTTTCTTCAGATCCGCTGTGGGATGGATCTATAACATGTCTATAACATGTCTTCATGAAACGAGGATAACAAGTTACAACATTTAATTTCCCGTTGGGATTAATAAAGTATATTTTTGAATTTAATTTAACTGAATTATGGAAAATGTAAATTTCTTAATATGGAACGGTTTCCATTTAAAGTCTGGCATGAAAGGCGGCGGGAGATGTGCATTCCCATAAAGAATGCTGAGCTTTAAATTATAGAATGAGTTTGACACATCCTGCAACGTTTAATAGAAAGCTCCTAAAAATAGCAGATCCTTGCATTTCTAAAATAAATAAATAAATAAATAAATAAATAAATAAATAAATAAAGAGATGACAACGGGCCACGGACAAAAGGTTTGAGGATTTCTGATAACTTCACAAATGACGTTGGAATGAATGGAAACCAGGGGCAGCTAATGAAGACAAAGTAGCAGCACGCTAAGCAGCTGCTGATGAACTATCAGACTGTGGTTGATGAAGTGACTCCCTCTACTGTCTCCTCTCTCCCCCTGTCTCACCCCCATCACTCAGGGAAGATGAAGAGTAAAGTGAAGGAGGTAGAGGAGACGGCATGCTGAGAGGAGATGCTGCGAGGAGCCAGCCGTGGCTGGGCGAGACGAGACGATGGAACATTGAACACTGGATGGAAAAGAGCGAAGTCAAGTAGAGGGGAGCAGGTGGAGAGGGGGTGAGATGAGGACCAGTGAAGGCCACTGGAAGAGACCATGGAGGCCTTGGAGGATTGGCTTCAGACTCACACCTGGACAACAGCTGTGCACGGAGGAGAAGTGTGAGGGAGCTCAAGAACTGTCTGTGCCAAAGTGTTGGCTTGGCTGCAGCTAATGATTCAATTAACCGTCCATGAATCTGTCAGCTTAAATGGATGTCCGGCTCTGCAGCGGCCAAACGTTAAAGAACATGAGAATACAAGAAACTACCGGTACACTTCCTCCAAATCTGCAAAAATGCAGTGAATGCTTATTGAAGAACTTGCTGAAGAACAACTGAAATTAGCTTAAAAACATGCTGAAATGTAGCTGAAATGGAAGAACAAGCCTAAATTAGCAGAAGAAAACAGAAAGCACACATATTTGCAGAGTTAGGTTCAAACAAGCAGAAAGGAGCACAAAATACAAAAAAAAAACAAAAAAACAAAACAAAAAAACAAACAAACTGAATTTAGCAAAACAATAACTGAAAAGTAGCAGAAAAGGCTGAAAGAAGTTAAAACTACCAGAAGGAAGTGGGAGGAGCTGTACTGAGCTAAAAAAAAAAGTGGAATTAGTGTAAAATTAAAAAAATAATAAAATAAAGCTAAAATCAGCACATAAACTGCTAAATTATAGCTGAAAAGCAGAAAAAGCTGAAATAGCAGAAAAATCTGAAAGGAGCATAATAAGCTGAAATTAGCACAAAGAAGTTAATTAGACTAAAAGTAGTAGAAATTACCATAAAATTTTGACTTTATCTGAAAACAGCTGCAAAAAAATTACAAAAGAAAAGTAGCTGAAAAGGTAGAACAAGCTGAATTTGGCAGGAGAAAGCGGAACACGTTTGCTGAAAGAAGCAAAACTGAGGACGAAATGTGGAAATTATCTGTAAAAAGCTTAAATTAGCAAAACAACATATGAAAAGTAGCTAAAAAACAGAAAGTAGCTGAAATTACCTGAAACAAGTGCAGAGAACATATTTTGCTGAATTAGCCTGAAAAAAGTTAAAATGAGTGCCAAAAATGTGGAATTAGCTGAAAAAGTTCAAATTAGCATAAAACAGCTAAATAGTAGCTGGAATAGCAGAAAAAGCTGACGATTGCATAAATAAGCTGAAATTAGCAGAAAGAAGTTAGAAGAAGCAAAAAAAGTAGTTAGTAGAAAGAATCTGAAAAGTGCACAAAACAGCTGAAAAGAGCTGAAAGTAGCTGAAAAAAGTTTAAGTTTGCAGAAGGAAGCTGAAAGAAGCTGAGACAGAACAAAATGTGAAAGGAGCAGTAAAAGTTTGTAAACACATCTAATGATGTGAAGGATTAAAATGAACTAAATTTATTTTCTATGAGACAAAAATGGCAGAAAAGGCTAAATATTTCAAAAAGCTAAAGTTGCACCAATACTAAAAGTCATAGCAGGACTGTCCTGACAGAGCTGAATGTTGTCATTTATGATTTGTTGAAATAGCACAGAAATTGTGAAACAAGACAGAAGCTGAAAAATATATGGAAGAGAAATGGATCACAGTAGAGTGAATGTTTCATAAACATTCAGACGATTACGTGTTTGTTATTATGATGATTTTTTTTAAAATACCAAACTACTAGTCTGTTCAGCAACAGATTTATTTGTCATTTCAACATGGATCTGTCTGTGCTTGGACTTATTTCTGTGTAAGAGCATCCAGATGTGCGTCTGTGCCTGGGAGTACAGGTCTCCAGCTGAGCTTGTGTGTCTCCTGGTTCTAGATGATGAACATCCTCCATCAACAGCTTCTTTGTTCTCCTTCCTGCTGCACATCCCTTCACCAGGAGCAAGGCAGACAGCAGCCAAGCACACACCGACACACACGACACACATCAGCCCTCTGATGATGCCATTTTGATGTGTTTGAAGATGAAATTTTGTTTATTTCTACATAGCCGGTTCCTAAACGCAGCCTCTTCAGGACCTAACAGGCGCCTGCGGAGGATGCTGAAACAAAAAGATACGTATTCTCTCATTTCATGCAAGAAGAAAAAACCAGGATCACATAAATGGTGACAGCAGCACATGCATCTAATAAGAAAAGGCGCCATACATTGTGAAAATGGAACAGGGATTAATTCACACACACACAAAAGAAAAAGCTCTGGGATGAAATGACACATTCACACACAAGGATTTCCTCAAAAATCGCACCCAAATACAAAGCTGAAGTGAAACAGTGTCGAGCACTTATTAGTATTCACTAAAGGACAAGGAGGAGAGCAAAACTGCTCAAAAGGGCTCCATGATGCGAGAACCAAAGACGTGACAAATATTTGGTTGATAGAAACTCAGCGTTGGACAGAAATCTGTTAGAGGAACATGCACCAATGCCTGTGCCAGTCGCAGATGTAGCTGTTTGGCCGAGCGCAGCGGCACATCCGTCACTCTCACATGGAAGTGTTGACCAAACAAACGTTTCAAACTCTGTGAAAAACCACCAGTCTGCTAATCACAATTTCTAATAATTCTCATTTAAACTGAAGCTGCCTTGTCTATTAAAAGATCATATTTAGAAATGCAGGCATAACTTATGCGTTGCAGGATATAACCTGGTTTACAATCAAGCTATTTGTTTTTGTAGAGTGTAGAAAGCTTAAAGTACAGGCGGCTGTTTAGAAAAGTACCGTTGGGAAAAAACACAGTTTTGAGCATTTCCATCAAATCTTCTCTTGCGTTCCTGTGGACTGTGCGTGATGTGAACAACGTGGACTGGGACACTTTCAGAAGTCCGTTCAGTTTGTCTTCAGCCCAGCAGGGACAGCTGGTGGGCGAACAGAACTGAGCCTTGGTGAACACTACACATTAAAGGCCTAGCATTGTTTGAAGAAATAGACTACCAACTTTAATGCACCAATTTTGGATTAAGATCATTTGAAATTAAGAAAAGACAGACTTGTAGCTGTTTTGGTTGAATGTTATGCATCATTGTCTGCAGAACTGCAAAATGTTACACTAAGAGCATGTTTTGTGAATGACTAAGCCAGTGGTTCCCAACACTGGTCCCTGAGGAACACCATCCTTTATGTTTTAGTTGTTTCTCTGCTCCAACACACTGATTCATGATTTAATTACTTTCTCAAGTTCCTCAGAAGATGTTTAATCACTCATTCATTCAAATCAGGTGTGTTGGAGCAGGAAACAACTAAACCATGTAGGATGGTGTTCCTCAAGGATGGGAACCACTGGAAGCTACTACTACAACAAATCTTAGCCTAATATCCGTGAAACTGACTGGTTATAGGCTTCCGTTCACTCTGTGAGGTCAGTTTACTGTGGCAGCCATCTTGGTTTGTTTTGGCATCAGAAGTCAGTAAGTTGACTTTTATGCACACAATTATTTTCTAAAAGATTCATTAAAACTATCCAGAGGTTGGTGAGATATTTAGCTAACAGACCGTGATGACTCAGATGGAAACATTTGCAGTAAAACTATTGCACAATCTATTATTGCTCAAAATATGTATGTACGGGTCAGTCTTTAAAATATAAAGTATCTGATAAACCAAAAATATTTGTTAAAACGTGTGTCATTAACCATTAGGAGCCAACTTTGCAAGGTCAAATTCTCATGAGCCACTAGATAGATTTTATTGAAGCTTTTATGAAATTATCATTGTGTTACATTGATCTACAACTGGTTAAATGTGTTGCCACATGTGGTCTATTTCAAAATGGCTTCTACAGCCAGGTGACCTTATTTAAAAAAAAAAAAAAAAAAACTTAGCCGCACTATAGGCAACATCTCATAATATTGCAAAAGACTGTTCATAA
>JAVCKU010000079.1:2424757-2434895 GCA_032273985.1 Hypsolebias coamazonicus
ACACCTTTGCTATAAAGTCAAGCAAACATAATTGTTTTTAGGTGGTTATCTTGTTAAATTTTGAAGAAATGCACAGCGAATCCTCCCGTACATGCTCCTACTTCTGTGTATCGGCTTTAGAAATGCAACTGATTTGAGCGTCAAAGTGCATTTATCAAGGAAAAGTTAAACTGTGACACAACTTTGCAATAATTTCGAGCAAACAAATAAAATTATCAAGTATTAATCTAGTTAAATTCTTATTAAGTTCCTCCTGTTCACGTTCCCGCGGCCGTCATTTGGCAGCAATCGATTTTTGGCACAACACAGGCCCACATTTCCGAGATGTCATCGTAACAAACGTAACGTGTCAGCGATGCCGCATAATACACGTGACTTATATGGTGAAGCAACGTATTTATGGATTTTTCCACTTTATTAGACATGTTTGGATTGACGTGACTTGTAGGGCGGTACATCGCATACGGCGGAAAATATGGTAATAACACCAGATAAATTGCACAAGTGTTGCTTTTCTTGTATACCAGTCATGATAGACTGAGACCCATCTCATAAAATGTACAACCAACTGAATACATCTTGGTTTAATAAGATTAATCTGTAATCCACTGTCCCCTGTCACAGAAGGGTTTGTTTGTAGTTCAGGATTAGTTTTTCAAGTTTTTCAGGACTGCAAATGAACATAGAATATGAGTAAACAATTTTTTTGGTATTAGATATTCAAGTGGGTAGGAGTTACACTGTGAATGAGAATAGAGGTAGTTTATCTGTTTCGCTTATCCCAAGCAGCATGCTGTGTCGGATCCTGGCAATTGGAGGGAGCAACTTTTTCCACCACCAGGTGCAGCAGTGGAGTCAGGGGGTGGCCAATGGGGGGCCTTGGCCACCATAAACTATTCTTCATCCACCCCAGTCATTTGAGGAAACTACACTTTTAAGCAGTATAAAAACTAGAAAGCACAGTTTTACGGTGGTGGCCATGTTGGATTTTAACATGACAATCTTATTTTTAAAAGGAACCATTCTTAAGCCCAAGGGGCCCAAAATGGAAAAAGTGGGTAAAAGATAATGGATGGATGGACCTTTCCTAAGCCTAGATGTAACTACACACCAAACTGGAAGTTGGTACCTCACATGTTCAAGTTATCAAGCTCACAACATGCAAATGGACATTTCCTCCATATCGCTATGTGATGGGAACCATCGAGGTTTGGGGGAATTTCCCTCCTCAGGCAATACGTATCTCATGAGGGATTGAAGAGACACACCCGGTCACAAAGATCCCCACAAACAATCTGCCTTTGATATGTGGCTTTTAGGCATTCAATCTGTATTCTGTGGCAAAAATAAGTACTAATACTTTTTAACACCAAGACATACCTTTAAACCGGTGACAGGCCCATCCCCACTAACACCCACTGAATTGTCCAACTTTATCACAGCGGCTTTTAATAAACGAGAGTTAAAATACACTGAAAGTGCAGCAGCTTCAAATGGAGGCAGATTCTCATCACTGCATTTTGAGCAGGAGAAGTTGGAGACAATAATTTAATGTTAATTAGGAGCTCGTCTACAGGGGTGAGAAAAGTGAAGGAGTGAGCTCGATGGGAGATGAGAATAGAAAGAGAGGTGCCCGAGGACCTGCGTAATAGTTCTCCTTCCTCTTGTCTTCCAGTATATTATTTCTTGTTCGCGCTCAGCTTCTTTTTCTTCTTTGCTCCTGGCCTGAGGTTCTTTCACAAATTAATGACACTGTAACCAGAACATTAGTTGAGTAATGAAAGACATAGCTCAGCATGAGGCACGATCGACTAATAAAAAAGGATCATATAAAATAATAAAAGATGTTAATGGTGACATAATCTCAAACAACTGCAATAAAAAGACATGGATACTGTTGAAGAGCCTAGTACTTTCACTATAGCAGTAAAGCTGTTATACAAACAATATTAGAGCGTTGAATTAAAGGCCACACGAGAGCAGAGGCTGCAGCATTTCATTTTACAGTATATTAGTCAAAGATTGCATATTTTCCTACATAATGAGCAACGCACTTTATGTAACTCATTGTTCCAGTTTCACAGCGGCGTGCCATTATCAGGGCTGGTCGTGTTTGCAAACACATCAACGGGAGAATAAAAGACAAATAATGGTAAACAAGCTGTTACATGTTGCTGCTGTGTTTTTTTTTTTTTTAAAGGTTAACAACGAACATCAAAAACCACAAACGAGAACAAAGTTGAGAAATATTAAAGAAAAAAAGTCATTAGGATTTATTGCAGCACTTTGTGCGTGTGGATGCCAGAAGTTGACTTTATTACTTGTGAGGTAATAATTGAGACTGTAGCCACGCCGTGCACACACACACACACACATCCTCATTATCCGGAGCTGCGCTCAGCTTTTGTCGCTCTCGTTTCCTCTTCATCTCCTCCCGTGCTCCCGCTTTGTCTCAAATACACCCAGGACCAATTTCCAAGCCTTTTAAATCTAAATTCAGGGGCTGTGGTTTGCCTGGGTCAAAGTGTTTACAAAGCCTCTTCTTGAAATGTGGGTCACGTGTGTGGCGTGGTAAATTAGCTGAAAAATACAGATTTGTGAATTATTTTGAGAAAACTAAATTGAAACTGAGAAAATGTTCTTCTCTTTAGAGATTTGTAAGTGTATAGTAAAAAATAATCCATGTTTTCTATGGAACACGGCTAAAAGGCATTGCAGGGGTAATGTTTTTGTTCATGTCTGTGTGTTTCTGTTAGCAAAATATTTCATGAAGTGCTGCAGGCATTAAAGAAACTTGCAGAAAAACAATAAATATGGATGTACATCTACAAAGTGTTAACATTTAGAGTCAATCTAGTTCAGATTAGCCACCACAGCAAAGATGATCCAAGTCTAAAACTCTGTCAGGATAGATGGCAGGTAATGTTCAGCTTTTTATTTTAATTTGTTTGTATTTATCTCACGGTAACGAATGTTTAAGAAGCATTCGCACTAATGTGATCTATTTTTCTTCGGTACGTTTTTCAGCACAGTTCTCGTCCCGCAGTTTTCATCTATTTCAACAAATCACGAATCAAAACGTTCGGCTCTTTCAGGACAATCCTGCTGTGACTTTTGGAATTGGTGCAACTTTAGCTTTTTGAAAATTTTTTAGCCTTTTCTGACATTTTTTTTCCCCCCTCATAGAAAATAAATTGAGCTCATTTTACATCCTTCAGATCTTCAGATGTGTTTACAACCTTTTACTGTTCCCTTCACATTTTGTTCTGCTTCAGCTTCTTTCAGCTTCTTTGTACAAATTGTAACTTTTTTCAGCTACTTTCTGCTAATTTCAGCTTGCTGTGCTCCTTTCAGCGTATTTCTGCAAGTTTCAGTTTTTTCCTGCTATTTCAGCAACTATTAACTGTTCATAAAAATTTTAGCCTTTTCGGCTAACTCTACAATTTTAGCACTCATTTAATTTTTTCAGCCAAATTTAGTAAAAATGTGCTCTTTCTACTTACTTCTAGTAATTTAAGCTTCTTTCTGAAAATTTATATGCTTTTCAGCTGTTGTTTAGTTGCTATTTTCATGTTTTTCAGATAATTACCTCTTTTCTGTGCTAATTTCTGCTTATTTTAGCCTAATTGGGCAAACGTGATCTTTCTGCTTTCCTTTGATCATTTAAGCTTGTTCTACATTTTTAGCAACCCTAGCATTTTTGGCTAATTTCAGCTGTTAACAGAAAAAATCAAGTTTTCATGATAGTTTTTGTCACTTTTATCCTAATTAACTTCTTTATGGCAATTTTAGTTTGCTCCTTTCAGCTTTTTTCCTGCTATTTTAACTACCATTTAGCTGTTTTATGCTAATTTTAGCCTTTTAAGCCAGTTCCAAAATGTTTTGCTCATTTTCAGCTCTTTCTGCTTCCTTCCTGTATTTTAAGTTTCTTTCTGCCTTTTAACTCATTCAACACTTGCTCTTTGCTAGGTTTAACCACAACAGCTAACTCCCTTTTCATTTTTAGATTATTTAAAAAAAAGAACAGCAAGCTAAACATATTCCTTCAATCAATGTTCCCATTTTGTTTCAACTTTTCACAACATCCTTTGAACAACAAGCAAAGTAAATTTTGGCCAACCTTAAAAATGTGGCCAAATTAAGTTTATCATTGTGAGCTTGTATTTGGAAGTTGCCTTAATCCAGAGTCATTTTTACAAACCCATTATAATGCAGGTTATTCGTTAAAAACGTATCCTTAGATTTAAAGTCAAAACAAGCTCTGTGTTTGTGAGGACAGACAATTAGCAGCCCTTATTCAGTATTTGAGTAAAAGGTTTCCTTTTGTGAATGAATGATGGTAAATAATGAAGGAAGGGTGCTAATTCTCTAAAGTATTTGACTCTAAAATTAATGGAAACACTGTTCTGGTCTTATTGCTCACTCTGAACTGGGAGAAAGAAATAAAAAAGGAAAATTCAAATAAGAGAAAGAAAATAATATAACAAAAACACTTAAGGCAATGCAAGGAAGAAAGATGACTTGAGATGGTTACTGGGATGAGGAGAGCACAAAGCGAGAATACAGGAGATAAGTGTGAAGGAAGAAGGCAGGAGAGATGGACAGAAATTGATAAATGTTCATGCTGAAGAATATAGGAAGCAGTGGAGAGAGGAAAAGATGAGATGGAAAGAAGAAAAGGCAAAATGGAAGAAAAATGAAATATTACCTGCATCTTTTTGCGCGAGTCTCTGCACACATCAGCACTGAGCTCTGGTTATTTCATGTTCCCATCAGCTGGACTGAATGGGCTTGCTGATGGCGGATGTGTTTACTTGAGAATGTGATTTTTGAAAATAAAAATAGCTGGATTGGGCGACAGAGGTGAGAATAAAGGAGTAGTCAATTAGAGCAATTACTGCTGGTGTTTTAAATCAGGGGAGTCATTGGTGGTGGATTATATTTCTTATTTAATGGTTCATTTGCCTTTAAAATGCCACTCTCAGTCTGACAGACGAGATCTGGACAGAAAGAAAGGGGAAGTGCATGTGTGTTGCACGTGGTTCAGAGTGGAAATGCTGTTGACACACTAATTTGATGAAAGCTGACAGGTAATTTATGGAGCATATTTTTGGGTAAATGATTTCCTTGCTCCTACTTTTTCTGTCATTCTCGACTAGTAATTGGATTTTCCCAACTTTCCATGTAGCGAATTAGGAGTAAACTAGTTAATGAAGGCTGATGTGTATGTGTGTAGTGGAGTGAGGGGTAGGCTGACATTTTAAGCTTAGGAAAGAGGGGAAAAAGCATATTAATAAAGTATGTGTATGTGTATTTGTACACACACACACACACACACACACTGTTTGTAGATGTAGGTGCCATCTTTCACAACAGAGGAAGTTAATTGCAAAGTTTTGGTCTGCTGCACTAATACCCAGCTATTAGTCCCCACCTTTTGCTTTATTCCTCCTCAGTCAATCAAAGACCATGGACACAATCATATGCACAAGCACCACAAGCACTTATTATCCTCGTGGGGACTCTCCTCTTGAATTTAAAAAGTCTCCAACCCCCTGGCCGTCGGTTCCTCTGTAAGCTCGTTCCAACCCTACTTTATACTTTCAGCTGCAATAAGAGGCGAGACCTCAGAAATATGGAGAGCTGTAAGGTTTTGGACCTCACAATTATATATAAACAAGCCACTTCACATACGTCCAAATAACAAATCTAACAATCTTCCGTTGCCCTCTTTGTCTCATTTCACTCACTTTAATTGCTACGAGTGTTTTGTCTTTGCGAAGCTGCTCCCCAAGGTGGGTCAAGGCGGTCACACACATATGCACTTGTACAGTACACGTACAAGTGTGTGTTTGGGTGTGTGTGCGGAGAGTATCGTGTATCTCAGGCAGAAGAAAAAGAAAAATGAAAAATGGATTTGACACTGACAGCATGCTTCTTATTTTTAGTTTATTTAAACACTCAGTCTGCGAATAACATTGAGTGCACACACACATGTTCATGCTTCTGTTCTTATTAGGAGGCTGGACTAACTTCCATTTATTTCTGTAACCTAACGCGACTAAAGTGAAAGTGCTACAGTATGTACTGTTATTAATGTATGCATTTGACTTATCACACATGAGGTGCGTCCAAGTGGAGCAGCAGGCGGCTATTAAAGTGCCTGAGGAGCAGTTGGGGATTACGTCTTGCGCAAGGACACCCCAACATATGGATGGGTATGGTGAGTAATCAAACCTGCAACTTTCTGGTCCCAAGTCAGCTGCTCTATCATTGTGCCATAGTGGCACGGCACACTAATAGTAAGGACTACCCGTTCTGAAAAGAGAGCTTATTACACCCAAAACAGTTCTAGAAGGTAAAAACATGCACACCCACAGACAGTGCACCAATTTAAAAACCCTCCTTTGGGTAACAGAGCAAAGAAAAATTTCACAAGTTGAAAAAAAAAAAAAAAATCACAAACTAGTTCAACGTATGTCCTGATGCATGCTCAATAATCCAGATAGATCGAGTCAGGTCCTCTGCACAGGTTCTTCTTAGATTAATTTATTCAAACCAGATTAACACAGAGAAACTACATGAACATAACCAAGGACAGTACAATCAAACTGACTTGAAAAATCTAATGCAAATACACCTGTCAATCATCCTGCTCCACACCTCACTCTGCAATTGAGCTCATGCGCTCCACCTGTCCCACGCACTTGTTAAGCTCCGTCTTCTTTCAGTCAGCGCCAGATTCTCGAACCTTTCTTAGCAGAAGTCCAGCAATCAGCTGTCAGCTGCCTTGCCACGAACCTCAAAGAATGACTCCTCTCTTCGTTTGCCCCTTTTCGGATTTCGTCTGCTTCTCTGTCTACCGGTTCTGACCCGACGCCACCCTAACGACGACAACTTCGGATCACGTATTTGGCTCAGTCTTCTGCTCTCTGCTACCCTGTGAATGTCCCCTGCTACAACGCACGGATCACGGACCTGGATCTGGCCCATTACTGGACCTCAACAGCTTCTGATTGCTCCGCTGCAGCTGATCACTCTGCTGGAGCGACGTCACCGGCTTCAGCATGACAGGAGCACCTGTCATACCATCAAGACAGAAGGTTAGTGAAGAACTCAGTACCTCTTTGCACTTGCTCCTCCAAGCTGAGTTCACTAACACTTCTGTCTTGACAGACTGGACCCAGCCCAGGACCCAGACCTCCACCAGAGCTAAAGACAATAAAACCTTCTGAACCACTCTTGGTCTTGATGTAGTTGTGCTGATTCTAACTGGTTTTGTCAAACTCTGGGCTCCTTTTCAGATGTCCTAATTAAAGAACTTCTTGTGCACCACAAGGTTTCGCAGAACATTTCAGCAATATGGCTACAGAGACCACTTTGTCTTTAAACTGCCCCCGATCGTTCATAAATCATTAATTGATGCAGCCACATCCGTATAAATATGAGGTTTCAGAAACGAAGCGAGCATTGTGGAGCAGTGTGTGTTAACTGTGTGATGGATGCATCCCTCACATCGTTTAACACGACAAATTAACTCAGTTTTTCCATCTTTTTGTTTAACCAAATTTTTTAACAAAATAGAAAGTTGCTCGTCATCATTGATGTTCTCTTACATGAAAGTTTTGTTGTTGTTTCAGCTTTGAACTACCATGGCCAGGTGTTCGCACCAACAGTGTGTCATCACAACATCATATCCTTAAGTTGCAAACCCAAGTTTCATTTTCACATATGGGCTGTTCTGGCTCTGTTATCACTTCACTTCACAGGGCGGAGGTGCAACAGCAGTGGGCTGATTTCAACCCCTGGAGTCACTGTGATCCAGGGGCAATTCTAGGCTCGATGTTTAGGGGTGTTTTGCCCCCAGTTCTGACAATGGCTCTTGGTTTGAACAACACAGGCCATGGTGAGGTTTTCGAGAAGAGCAAGAGCTTACAGCAACTGGTATTCTGAGGCAGTCTCCCATCCAAGTACCGGTACTAACCAGGCTCGACCCTGCTTATCTCCCAAGATCAGACAAGATCGGACGTGTTCAGGGCGGTTTGCCCGTAAACGAGGAGCTCAATCACAAATAGAACTTTTAAAGGACAGAGCAAATAAAGACTAAACTTATGGAAGCAGAAGTTGCATAATATACAGTATCTATATAAAAACTAGCTGCAAGCATTAACCTTCAATTTAACTATTAACCTCTGACTGCAAAGTGATTGTAACACAAAAGCCTCACAAAGTTTTGGAGGAAAAGGGGTGGAGCTTCTGCATTCCAGGGGTGTTCACTTTCGGGACAAATTGAGGTTGCCGATTGGTCAGTTGCTGACGAGCATACTGGCTTGATTGACAGGTAGCGTTGAGGATCCGACTTGTGCAAAAAAAAAAAAAAAAAAAAAATCATAGCTTCTACTGACCCGTTTAAGATGGTCATGATTTATTCCATATTTATTTCAAATTTATTCAATATTTTGGTGAATCTAACGTTTGAGAACTAAGCTTTGCTACAAAATCCTCATGATGGTTTCTTAATTTTCAGGGGTGCAGAGTTAAAATGTAAGGGTGCTTGAACCCCCCCAAAAGAGGCTGAAATGGCCACTACCATGGTCTATTCAAAAACCCTCTTCAAGGTGGACAGAGGGAAGTCCCGGCTTGAAGTGTTTTGAGAAATTGTCTGCAGTTCAAAGTAAAATAAGCAGTTCAAACACACGGTTGAAATAAGTTGTACACATGTCCAATGATGAATAGAATAGCTTTTAAACTGACATAAGTAAGTTAATAACAAAATGAAAACCCCAAGAAATAAACTAAAGAACAATATACCGTTGTTCAAAAATTCTCAGGCAGTTCAACGACTCTTTATGGAACACCACAAATCTTTGTGTCACTTCCTCCTTTTGGAAATCGAACACAAGAAAACCTTGTTATGCTGTTGAATTAAATTCCCATCAAACTCCATGTGGTTAAAAAAAAACAAACATTCAGTGTCAGTGTTGAATAAAGATGCCATCTTCAGCCTTTACCTGGAGTGTTGAGCAGACGGGACAAGCGGCAGCTGTAGGTGATTTGTTGTTCGCAGTGTTCTGCACTGGTGGTGATGGCTGTCACCTGAAACACAGGCGGGGAGGTGAATTTAGACTTTATCTTGTTTAACCAGACACGTCATTTTCATGTAACAAATAGTTAAGGAAAAAAAAAAAGAAAGTAAGAAATTGCTTCCAGTGACTTTTAGAATTTGAAAGCAGGAAAAGCCAAATACAAATAATGAGGGAACATAATTACAGCAAGGATTTCCTGCTCAAAACACTCCACCTTCTAGAAGATATCTGTCACACACAAGCTGCTGTTGCTCCTCATAGGGGCGCTAAAATGTGAAGTTTACCTGCAGTTTGCTTTGGTCTGAGAGTGACAACTACAATCTGTAACCACTCAACAAAAAGATTAGAGTATTGACTCTTGAATACTGAGGTTGAGGTGTGTTTAGAAGAACCCTATCAGACAAATCATCACCGGACATTTCCACGATGGAACACTAAGTCCATGTGCAGCTTTCATTCGGGTGGTAGAAACACTCTGGTGAGGCTGCTGTTTCTAGTAGCATAAATGTTAAATGATTAGTTTGATCACTTGAAATGTTAATCTTATCAGCTATGACATCAGTCACGGAGCATGGAGTACAGCAGTCATTTCTAACCCGAGCACGAAGTCTGGCCCAACCCAAATTGGCTTACCATAAAATCCATTTATATGTGCTGGTGAAGATTCTCAGTTATCCAGGACATGGTAAATTCAAAAATGTTCAAGACAAAAACAACTGGATTTTATTTGTCCAGTTGTTTTTGTCTTGGATGTTTTTTTAATCCAATTATGTGGCAACATGGATTGCCATAAAATCCAATTATATGTGCTGGTGAAGATTCTCAGTCATCCAGGACATGGTAAATTCAAAAATGTTCAAGACAAAAACAACTGGATTTTATTTGTCCAGTTGTTTTTGTCTTGAACGTTTTTTGAATCCAATTATGTGGCAACATGGATTGTCATAAAATCCAATTGTATGGCAACTGGTCTTGCCATAAAATCCAACTATATGGTGACATGGCTTGCCATAAAATCAAAATATACGGCATTGTGGCTTGCCACACACTCA
>JAVCKU010000079.1:2445475-2455903 GCA_032273985.1 Hypsolebias coamazonicus
TATATAGTATGGAGGCATTCAGCTATGTGGCCATACAAGATCATCATGATGGGCACGTGTCCTTTAGTGATGAATCTAAAATTAAACAGATTATTTTTCATGGTACGTACAAAACTGTCTATAAGCTGCTGTAAACAACCACATCGTCCCTGCTTTACACAATACGGAACAACTTCAGCAGGCTAAGAAGTCTAGATAAAATGTCATTGTGCTCTCACAATGGGTTGCAATTGACAAGGCCCGGCAATCTCCAGACATTATTCTTAGCAAGCTGGGGGCACTGAACCATACAAACAGCTAAGGGCTTTGTATGAGAAGAAAGAAAATCTATGGAGAGATTGCAGCACATGTAGGGTGCGTATGGTTTTACGTGCCATTGCTTGTGTTGTATCACAGTTATGGCCACATTGTGGAAAATCACATGTGCATTATTCTGAGTGCCTGCATAGAGCTGTGTCTGAGGATCTGTGTGAGTGTGTTTTCCAACTTCTCAGCCTAAACAGAATCCCACAGCGGAACGGCATTGATCAAAAGGAGGTCAGACAGGGCTATTGAACCGCCTTCAAAGACATTCTGATTAGGTAGATGGTAACACTGCATCCATTCATCTTCCATGGCAGAACAAGGCCCACCTCAAGTACTGCAGAGCTGATACGCAACATCTGAAGTAACAGAAGTGAGCAATATGGCAACCTGGAAAGGAGCCTGGAAATTTTAGGATGCTCACAAAACTGTGCAATAAAAAGGAAAAGAAAGTGGCCTACAGCCAGCAGATAGGAGCAATGTTACAACCCAGCAATCTGGAAAAATAACATTTTTATACTACATCATATCATAATGGAACCACAGAAGCTCAGCAGGTGATTTCAACAAACTCCTACTTAGTCCAATGGATAACCATAGATTATTAAAAAAAAAAAAAAAAAAAAAAAAAAAAAAAGGTCTGAGCATTCTTTGAAATAATGCATAGCACTCTTTTCCTCTCTTGTCAGAGTTTTAGACAAAGATTTTATGATGCAAAGTAATGTTGTAACCCATTTGGTCCAACTTTGAAAATAAAGATATGTGCAATTTCATGCAATGTCATGAAATAATATTTCATGATAATATTTATTATCATGAATTTCTTATTATATATAATTTATTATCATATATTGAATGTTCACAATGTATTTATATTGCTATACTGTTTATGGATATTCACAATATTGAATATGATGACATTTATATGATATTGAATATAATGAATGTAGTACATTAGTAGTAGTACATGTCGTACAGCTTGTTGTACATGTTGCACTACATGTTTTATGTGGAAATCTGTAAAATTTACTGCATTATGGCCATGTTGTAAATTTCAAGGTCACTTAGCTGTGGCAGCCATTTTGCATGTAAATGTCTCAACACATAATCAATTGTAGATGTAATATCTGATTATTAAGTTTTGAGAGTTAGTTACCATTTGTCAACTATGTGCAATATTTTGCTAACAGACAAATTAAGACATGCACACACACAGACAAAAAAACATTATCACCCTTTCACCTTTGAAACACCTGATAGAAACAGTCTTGCAGATAATTATATAAATTGATTTATTTAAATGCATCTAATTGGATTAGTTGTCTCACTTTGAGTTCTTAACTCTTCAATGAACCAGATGGATTTTTTACAAAACCTGCTCTGAAAAGAGCAGCAGGTATTTTCTGCCTGTCTTGTTTTATTGGTGTTTTATAGAAAACCTAAATGAATACCTTCAAACCTTCACATGAACTGCCTTCAGTTGATGAGGTTAGGCATGATATAAGTGTATCAACATTTTCCTTCAAAAGCTTTTGTTTCATGACAAACAACTCAAATTTAGCTAAAAGTATACACAATTTCATGTACACAAACTCATCCCAACATGTTTGTCTAGTTTATGACAAGGAAATAAATTGAAATGTCAACAAGTTTTAATGCATGCTGCCAGTGAGCCAGCACTGGGACATGTGCAGAATCTCCAGCTCTTGCCAAGTTCTGCTTGCCAGTGAAACAGTGAACTGTGTGACGAATTTTTGATACCTGATTAAGACACAAGATTGTTTTCTAAAGGGGTGGGGGATCACTCCGCGTTTCCAGTTTAAAATGAAAAGAATGTTGCATTTATACATATTCCGTTACACCATGAGGCCTTCTCATAAATATCCATTTATCAGTGTGACAGGCACATTGAAACAAGGCACACACAAACATAATTCATTTGCGATCGCACAGACAACAAAAAGAATCTCGAGTAATAAGTCTCAGGATAAGAATTCAAATACTTTTTACATAACAGTTTTGTTTACTTTACGACTCTCCAGTTAACTTGATTTATGACAGCTTTTCTTTATGTGTCAGGGGGTGGAAGTGTGAACCTGCAGCAGTTATCAGTTTACCTGTCTATAATTGCACACATGTCCAGGCTGACATTCTCAAAGGCTCCCACAATGCCTTTCTCCACTGCATGCAAATCAGCAGGTTGATCATCCACCAGAATCGCCTGCATGCACCCCTGGAATGAACGCTGGGAAGGTGGGAATGGTGTCAGCAGAAAGTAACCTACAACCAAAAGAAGAAACAAACAGCACAGCATGAAACATTATTGTATACATTTACACTCACAAGTCACTTTATTAGATACACTGTTCTATTCAGAGTTTCTCTGATTCTTTGGTAACCAAGAAACTTCCCTTGGAGGTTGATTTATATTGTCCAGATAGCACCTCAAAGTCATGGCAGATTTCTTAGCTGCACATCCATGATGCAAATTTCTAATTCCTTCATATCTCAAAAGGACTCAATTTAAGGAGAATCAGAACCAGAATTTGCTTTCTTATCATTGTAGCAAGATACAGCGAGAAAACAGTCGTCCGAAAGGTGTGCGGAGCACATGTAGCTGTTGCTATGATAGTGCAGCCTCTTATCCTTTTCAGATTTTTTTTTTAGATAGAAAAGGGGAAAAGGCTATGAGGAGAGGACAGTAGCATTACCAAAATAAATAAATTACTAAATAAAACTACCCGCAGCACATTTATGAACACGTTACATATGCATTTGATGCAAGGTGGTCAATGAAGCACTTCCAGACAGCCCATTGTCCTGATAAAATGTTGGTCAGCTGGCACAGTTCTGATAAGCCTCCACAGACGTTTGCGGGGTGGTAGGGGGTTGCTATTGACAAAACTTTCTTAGTTTACACATTTCCCAGGAGAAATTGATATGTTGACCTGTTTTCAAGGCCAACTGGGGGAGTCAGATTCAGATGAGCCACAATTGTTGATTTTCTTCAGGCAGACTGTTTTTTTTCTTGTCACCCGTGAATCCTGCTGGTACTTTCAAGATCCAAAATGACCAGATTAGGGTGCATTCTACTGGTCGGTGTTTACGAGCCCCTCCAAGGTTGTTTCCAACATGCTGTCGAGTCCCAATGCTGCAGGTGGCCTGCGATTCTCTCAAATCACTTCCATCTTAAAATTTAGCTTGTAAACCAGCTGATTTTGAGTCCTCAAAGCACAGACCAAACCTTCACAAGGCAGGCAGCCTGATGAGAGCCAAATTAGCTGCAGCTATCTTCTTGTATGTTGACCAAGAACCAGCCAATTCCAAAAACAGGAAACCTGTTATCATAAATCTGTGTATGTCTTCACCATCCTCCTGAGAGTTTCAGCGGGACATGAGGGCTCTCCAGGACCCTGCCGATTTGCTTTAAAAGATTTTGTTGATTGCATTGAAAGTCCAGCTGATCATGTCCATAACAGTAGTTTTAGTTTCAGAAGATATGTAAATTAGAAGCTCCAATACACAGACAGAGAGCAAAAAAGTAGGATGAGAACAGGAGAGGGAAGAGAATGCATCCGCCTCGAATAAGAGCGAGTGAGGAAAAGTTGAATAGCGATCTGGTGGCTCTGGACGCAATTGGAGTGCTATGAATCCAGACTCAGACCCACCAATGTTTACCATTCTCTTAAGTGTTTAAGTTGGGTGAGCCTGTGTGAACTGCATGTGCAGTTTCTTCTTAGCTGACAGGAATGTCACCTGATGTGATCTTCTGCTGCTGTAGCCCATTTGCTCCAAGGTTGGACATTTTGTGCCTTCAGAAATGGCATTCTGCAGACTTTGGTTTGAGCAAGTGATTGTTGGACTATTGTTGCCTTTCTATAATCTTAACCCAGTCTGTCCCCCGATCTCTGACAATGAGGCATTTTCTTCCACACGACTGTCGCTCACTCACTGGATATTTTCTTCATTTTTGGGGTGTGGGGGCGGTGGTTATTCTTAATAAACATCAAACATGGCTGTGCACGAAAATCCCAGTAGGTTCCAGTTTTTAAAATACTCATACTAGACCACGCACCAACAACCAGTTCACATTCAAAGTTTACGTAGATCCCCTTCACTCTACATTCTGATCCTTGGTTCGAACTTCAGCAAGTCAACTTCACGTCTAGATGCATAAATAAAATGAGTCTCTGTCTTGTGATTGACTGACTAGCAATCTGTGTTAACAATCAGTTGAAGAAGTGGACCTAATAAAGTGGCTGATGACTGCCAAATGCAGAGACATAAAAAAACAACTGAACCCTGAAAAAAAAAAACTGTCTGCGAAAGAACAGTGCATAGCATCTTGTTTGAACAAAGAATGGGAAGTAAACTGTGGAGAAAAGGACCTTTGGTGGTGGCAGACATAAAAACATAACCTCATCCTTGACAAGGAACAACAGACCAGTTCAGAAGCTTTTAACTGCCACTTCCTCACAACCATCAACCTTCATGTGCTTTCTGGTTTAAAAGCTTATTCACAAGGTATACCAGCCTTAGTGAAAGTACTAAGCCTGCAATAGACCAGGGGACATATGTTTTCCTCTATATATTGTACCTTTATGAGATGCAGAAGTCAATGGCCCATCCACAAAGACCTTTGTGCCTTGACCGGATTGTGGAACGAGGCCGGGACTGCATGCTTATTGACTTTTATGTACTGCATTTGTGGACATAAACCATCTTGGACACAAAATAGTCTGTGGATGTGTGATAACTGGTGTAAAAACTACATGCACAAACATGTCATTACGAAGCAGTGTGCCGAACAGTATATGAAAACGAGGAACATCTTAAATTGGAGCTGAGAACCCAGAACTTAATCTCTACCCTGAGCACAAAGGTAAGTCATAAAACACAGAGGCTCAATGACAACTCCATCATTGTGATGTTATAAACTGTCATACTCTGCAGCCCACTCATCAGCCTCAAGGCCAAAGCATCAAGAGGCTTATTGTAGGGGCCATATGCACTGTGTGTGGACATTATTAAAGTGTTCGTGGCCGGCTGACCCACAACAAGTACAATAATAGAACAGTTAAGTGTTGATGTTACTCTGCTGGATTCATATGTTTATTCATATTTTCCAATTTTCATTTCGTTGCTATAATTTTCCATTATTTCCTTGCCATCTGTCTTTTCACCTGCCTTTTGTCTTTTCCGAAGAATGGGAGACAAACAAACAGAAGAAACAGAAGAAAGGACACATGGAAAGGGAAGATGTGAAACAGTGCAGACTTCAGCCGGCTGCCAGCATTTTGTATCCTGTTGACAGCTTAAGAAAACAAAAGACTCAGTCCTGCAAATTTGGCAGAATACAAAGTGCAAAGCGTGAACCTGTGGGTGGATGGATGTACATTGTTACAAGACACAAACGAAGACAGGGATTTGTTGATCTGCTGCTTTATTCAAGCCACTACTTGTTTGTTTCCTGACTTTAAATACAGTAAACTTCAGATCTTACATGTTTTAGAACAAGTCTCCCAGAAAACAGAACAACCACTGAAATAAAATGTTGTACTTTTACACGTGTTTACTAAATAAAACTAACTCGAGAGCTAAAAGACAATATGAAACTTTAATTTCAGCTTCTGAGTCAATCAATAGACCATTTTGCTAAATTATTAAGGAGGCAAACATATCCAAAGTAATAAGTGAGGAACACTGTGCATTATTTATAAACCCTTCAGGCTAATCTGTTCTGCACATCATGAAGAAAAACTGTCATTCAAGAGTAATTTTTAAAAATAAAACAACCATTAATCAAATATTTCAGTTTCCTGGTATAATTCAGTTTTATTGTTGCATTAAATTCATACATTATGGCACACAATCCTGGCTCAGATGCAACAAAATGGGCCCAAACAATACCACTTTGTCCAGCATGTTTCAAAAAAATATATATATATACATTTTTTTTTTACATCATGCTTTCCTACCAATAAACCAAATAATGGAAACATTTATATCTCTCAAGGAATCTTTAACTGCTGTAGTCTCACCAAACGAGCTGAACATTTTTCCTCAAAACTCTGTTATGTTATTTTAATTTGTAGCTTACACAAACCAGAATTCCTATCTGTATTTGAAGAAACAACAATAATCCCCCACCGTCCTTCTGGCACTTTTTTGCAGCCTCCCTGTTGTGTTCAGAGAGCTTCTTTGACAATACACAGTGGAGGAACAACACCAGCTCTCATCTTCCTGGGCACAATTCAGGCCGCAACACGTATACGGAAACGATTTCAGACGAGGCAGAATGGAAATGTGCCAAATGCTCTGCTGTGAATCACCACACACATTTTCTTAAATTGAGAATTTACAATATTTCCAGAGGAAAGAAAAAAAGTATACAATTGCCAAAAACGGCATGTAGTTTCAAACAAAAGTAAAACAAATGCACTGAAGCATAAAATGCACCTTTTGATTGGCCAAATGTTTTAATTTAACCGTTTACGGTTTCCCTGAGCTGTACAAAGAATTGGAGAAAATACTTGAGTCCCCCAAGAATTTCTGTTAAACAAATATATTAAAAGTGTGCGTTACAAAATATTACTGTACTCTAGTAATTTCATTAAAACCAATGTGAGGCGGGGCAGCAGTTGGTGCTGTCATCTCCCAGTGAGAAGGTTGCGTGGTTGTCTTTCTGGGTGGAGTTTCATGTTCTCTCTGTGCTGCATGGGTTTTCTCCAGGTACTCCAGTTTTCTTCCACAGACCAGAACATACGTCAGGCTGACTGATATCTCTAAATCGTCCCTTGGTGTGGGTGAGCGTGTGAAATAATTATCTTGTTTATCCCTGAAATGGACTTGAGACCTGTCCAGGATGCAGACCAACTCTCCCACAGAGACTGCCGGAGATAGACACCTGCTTCTCATGACCCGAAAAGGAGAAGAGGACAATAGACAATGAATGAATGGATGAAGTGAAGGGAAATCTGGGATTGACATCACTGCATGTTCCCATACAATGATGAAATTGGTTCTCTGCATCCAACCAATCACATACACCAAGGTGGAGCAGTGGGCAGCTATGTAAGCACCCAGGGAGCAGTTCGAGATTAGGTATCTTTTGCAGAGGCACCACGACATGTGGGAATGGCTGGGAGTCAAATCGCAACTTTCATGTCCTAAGTTAGATGCCCTATCTTTACTCCATCGAGGCCAACTTGAAGCACACATACTGTAGGATTCTAGCTCTTTCTGCAGATTTCAGGTCTCTTGTGTAAATGAGTCCCTAAGGCTCAATGGGATTAACCTGTATAAATAAAGATTGAATGAAAAATGTTTCTGAGTCCAGGGCGGCGCCAACAAGCAGCAGCGGGGGGGATCATTCCACCAACGAGCTCCAGGAGTTCAAGATGCTGCAGAAGAGCTCCCTTCACTTTGAGTCCTGGAATTGCGCCGCTCGGGTGTGGCTGCATTTTGGAGCAGCTCTGCTACTTTCATTCTTTGATTTTTGCTTTTGAAAACTTTAATTCCTATTTTTCTGGATGTAAATCACATTTTTTTTTGGATGATTGTTTCCTCTGGTGTCACATGGTGTTCAGCTGGAAGGATTTTATCGAAACCTTTTTACTTTTGGACATGTGCTATGATGCATAACCATGACAACACGCTGTTTTTACAAGCGGGAGCAGCTGATAAACATCATGAAAGCTCAAATAATATCTCAGCTACAACCTCAAATGAGTTGAAAAGGAGGCACCGTGGATGCCTTCCCATCTACCTGCCAGCTGTGCTCAAGTGTCTGAACACTGAGATCCTGGAGCCAAGGCCAGATTAACCATGTGGGCAGCTGGGCAAGTGTCCAGGGGCCCACAGTCTCTGAAGGGCCCAGGACAGTGAGGGCACAAGCAAAACATCTGGTTGTCTCCTGCTTTACTTGGAGCTCTGCGCTGCACAGAGAGACTGCTGCGCTGCATTTGGGCAGCCCCGCCTCCTATTTATGTATATTTGTTTATATTCCTGATCCTTTATGCTAGATTTTTCTCTTATGTCTTCTTTTTACATTTTTGTCTACATTCCTGTTTTCATACATAACAAACTAGGTTATTTTTGTGAATGAAAAAAAAAGGGCTTTAAACTGATAGGATTTGCTGACCAGTGAGTTAACCAGTGCCAAACAGTGAGCAAACTAAAACAAGAAGCAACAGTGCGATTTCAGTTGAAGTTTATTAGACTTTGTTCCTGTGAGAGCTGCTTTCGGACCGTTTGTCAATCTCAAAGTATGGAGAGATAAAAAAAAAAAAAAAAAGCTTAAATAAGTAAAGGGAGAAAAAGCACAAATAAAACGATACATAAAAACGTTCCATTGGTCGAGTTATGAAGACTTACTTGTACCTTTGCTATTTTTATTTTATCCTAAAACAAATGCAGACATGTTTCACAGTATCAGCTTGAAATAAAAAGTACAACTTAACTAGCATAATATACACCGGTAAATCTATAAAAAGTATATTTTAAATAAAAAGTACATTGTAAAACAAAAAAAACAAAAAAAGAATTAAATTGCAAAGAAAAAACTAATTAATGGAAATTCATATCAACATTTGGTATTATAATAGCTGCACTGAACCATTAATTATTTTATATATAAGAATCTGTTGGAATCCTGGCAAAAACCAATGCTGACATGTTCCTGTTTTTGATTTTCTACATCTGCCTTATAATCTGTCTGTTCTGCTACTTTGACATCTATGTTTTAACTTGTTAAAAAAAATCTGTATGCCTCTCTTATGATTGTCTATTGTTGATTGTCCAAGGAAAATTTACTGTTGCTGTTGTCATCATTCTTTGTTTGTAGCCTGGTCTCTCTTGTAAACGAGTCATCGAGGCTCACTGGGATTAACCTGCCTAAATAAAGGTTGCATGAAAAAAAAAACCTGTCTTGTCTGGTATTGATCCACACCTACCAGTCGGTGGCGATAACGCACCGTTGAGTGTTTGTGAACCGTCAATAAACCCACGAAGAAGAAGAACCACAACAACGAAGAAGAAGAACCGTGTTAGCTTATTAGCCTAATTTAACTTCTTAGCAAAAGTGTTACGACGAAGAGGAAAACCTTCAGAGCACATTTAAAGTGAGGACTGCGGAGAACAGTTATCAGTGGTCGTCATAATTAGGAGGCAGGGGACTTTTGTTGTGGTTTTGCAGGTTAGTCGCTGGTATGGCATCACGTCAGGACGGGACCGCGAACCCGTCACCAGATAGCGCCTCGGAGGACGAGGTGAGTGTTTTACCTGATGGGTCTCTCACTTTGCTTCACCAGACTTTCCCCTCTGGTAACAACTTGCTCTTTAATGCAGTTTGAATACAATGTGATGGGTGTTTTGTTTCAAAGTCTAAAGCTTTTGACGTGCTGTCGTTTTAACAGTCCAAACTCCCCCTCAGTCAGTTTTATCCATACATCCGCTGTGCGCTGTGCTGCGGCTTCCTCATCGACGCCACCACCATCACAGAGTGCCTGCACACATGTGAGTTACCGCACCAGCCTGCTTTGACATTTCACTGTCTGCAGTCATTTTTATCACTCTAATTAGTCTATATTAATATAAAATTATTAGCACTTACTTATCTAGCTGCCAGCTTCTTTAGAACAGGCTCCTTCCTCCATGTCACTAAACAGAAACAGTCCAGCCTTGCTGCTTTCAAAGGTTTAAAAGGACAATGAAAGTAGCAATAAGAAATTACTAATCAACTGTAAGGCACCTTTGGAGAAATTTTAAATTTACGTATACACCAAGTGGAACTTCTGCATCTTTGTCAGGTGATGGGAGCATCTGGAACACTTGCTCCTAACCTTGACTCCACCGGATGATTCCTTATATGGTTTCAGGAAGTTGCAGTGTTTTCTCAGGATAGTGGATAAACAGTAAAATGTGTTTTCATTGTATGTTCCCATACAATGAATAAATTAGTTCTCTGCATTTTTTTAAATTCAAATTTATTCATTTTAAAATACAACACAAAACAATCCTACAAACTAAGTTCATACAGGTTATAAATAAAATGAAGGGTAGCAGAAAGAAGAAAAAATCTTATTATATCTGCCCCCTCTTACAGTCAAGTCAAACAACAATCGT
>JAVCKU010000079.1:2602922-2614873 GCA_032273985.1 Hypsolebias coamazonicus
TGTGTGTGTGTGTGTGTGTGTGTGTGTGTGTATTTTCAAATTATAGTTCCCCTCACCCCATCCCCCCAGAGAAAACTCCACCATCCACCACTGGGTGCAAGGTGTCACACTCATTAGGACACTTTTCTACCATCACATAAAACATTAGCTTAATATTAATAAGACTGACTAAACTATTGTATGTTTTTGTATTGGTCAATTTTAATTTAATGTCGTGCCATTTTTTTTTTTTTTTTTTAATTAAACTGACTCAAAATTCCAACTTCTTGTACAACAATGATTTTTTTAATGCATTTTAATAACATTTCAATGAAATCCATCTAGTGGTTCTTGATATATTTTTCTAACAGACTAACCACTCACTCCAAATGGTTATTGGCATCCACTGGCCAAATTAACAACTTGTTTGTTAATTTAGCAAAAACTATTTTGTTCATCTTGTTTTGCATAGAAACTTAAAACGTGAACTAAATCTGCCTCTTTTAATTCTTAAGAAAAATATCCATATCTGAAACCAATAAACATATTTACTGTTCAGTAATTTCAATATTTTCATGAGAAACCTGTCAGAAAAATCAGTAAAATTCTAACTTGTATATGATTTATACAGACAAGCACTGGGGTAGACTGCTGCATCTTTATTTCAAAAGCTTTAAATGCACCTCCACTCAACACTGGGTGTCTCTGTGGTTAAATAAACCACGGGGTATTTGCATGGCGTCCTGCCCATAAAATGTGAATGAATGGATTCAATGTCCTGCTGCAAGGCTCTCCTCTCCCACTGGAATCCAAGTGGGTAATTGAGTGCTAATTGAGCGTATCGCCAGAGAAGAACAACAACATAACCAAAACGGAAACGCACAACAACGACACACTGGAAGCCTGTTTAATATTCATCAAATTCAGTTTATCAGTAAATGATGTTCAGTGTCCATCATAAGACTGTCAGTGTTTCTCCAGCCAAAGTAGATATGACAAGACCAATTTGTGGCTATCATTCACTCTTCATTCTCCTTCTCTGCTCTCTTCCAGAAGTTACCATCCTCATTCTTTCCTCATTTATCATCATTTCATTATAGTCCTTTAAACCTAGAGTTTCAGCTTCTTATTTCTCACTTTACGTTGCTCTTGTTCGCTCTTTTCCACCTCACATCTATAGGCACATGGGTTCAGTTGAGGTAGCACATCCAAAAAAAGTAACTCAAAGAAGCAGAAAGAACAAGAAACACTTTACTACCATCTTTCTTTCCTCTGTAACTCATTGCCCAGCAGGATTGCACATAATGTATGCACACCCACAGAGTTCCTCAGAGACAACAGGCAGAGACAAACAGAGAAAAAGACAGATGGAAAGAGAAATACAAAGGAGGTCAGAGGGGGGGGAAAGGCTTGCAGATAAGTCACGGTTCAGTTCAGTTACAGTTACAACCATGTTAGTGTGAGAGGAAGTTTCTCTCTGTTGCCTCTTGACTTCATCCATCTCATACATTTACACAAAAAAAAAAAAAAAAAAGCCCTCTGCTTATCAATATGAACATACAATACGAGCAGCTTGGGGGATACAGCCGCGAGATTCCTTTCTCTCTTTGTAGAAGCTCCCCTAAAGTGACTTGCCATGCAGAAATTATTGTCCACGTTTGCTGAAGGCAGCACTCCAAAGAGATCCTGACAGAAAACAACCTGACGGAAATAATAAATGAGCAAAGTATCAAAAGGCAAGCTTTTTCTCCAAGAAAACAAAAACCATCAGTCAGTGTAGCGATGGGAAAATGTGCATGATGTGTTTTGGATGCGTATTATGACTGTTCCACTGATGTGCCGCTTTAATCAGAAACACTTTTAAAAAAATCAAAAGCAGCAATACTTAAAGGTCTACAATTCCTAGTTACAATCATGGATATGGATTTATTTATAATATTTAATAAAAGGTTAATATCCACATGTTTTTTTTTTTTTGTTAGCTATTGTCGATTAGATGTGATCATCTTCTTTTGGGTTGACTCAGAAAGTAAATCAGTTGAAGAAGTGCATCCAAAACGTATACTTCCTGTAAGTTTTAGTAAAATCCATCAAGTGGTGTTGGAGATATTTTCCTAACAGACAAATTATGGGAATCCGTATTTGCGCTTCTCAGTGTTTTCTTTCTTGTCAGCTCCTGTCTCACCTGTCTCCAATCTTAATCTCCCCAGGTGTTTGTCATTCTGTTTCACTGGTTTCTCTTTACATTCAGTGTCTCTGTGTGTCCTCTTTGTCCGTTCATTGTGCTTCCCAGTCTGTCACGTTCTGTTCCTCCATTGTTTCCTTAATTCCATGTAAGTTTTGTTGTCCTGTCAGTTTTTGTTAAATAAATATAAATTCATTATTTTTACCTCAGAGTCTCCTGTGTCTGCCTGCATGTGGGTTCTACACAAAACAACAGATTCAAATTCAAAAATACTTTATTAATCCCAAAGGGACATTAATTGTTGTTGTAGCTCATCATGCTGGTTTCATTAAAGAGTTGTTATAGATGTGGTCTACAGGCAGGAAGAATCTGAAGCAGTCCATCCCACAGCAGATCTGAAGAAACTGGCTGCGGATGCTGATCCATCCACCTGGACCCAACAGACCTCTTACCATACCATTTTATTTATAGAGCACCTAAAACAGCAACAAGGCCAACTAAAGTACTGCACAGACAGACAAAAAACAGGCAACACATAGGGAACATACAATTTGAAGTAAAATCAGAATATACCTGTAGACATAAAAATGTTGCAGATAATAAACATCACGACTAACCTGTGTGAAGTAAACAGGTTCAAACACTGATCGTCTAGTGTTGAAAGCTACGGAATAGTAGTGGGTTTTTTTAAATGGGATTTAAAAACCAAAAAGGAGGGTGCCTGTCTGACAGACAGAGGACAGAGGTCCAACAGACCTCTTGGGCAGCAGGACTACCTGACTGCTGGGCAGAACTCCTCCCCGAGCGATGGCCACTCCTCCCAGCAGCCTGCCGAGCCCATCGTTCTCGCGGATGGAACTGCAGGTGTCAAAGGACGAGCCCGGTCCTCCCGCGGTCACACGCCACCTTTTCCACCAGCTCCAGGATCTTGGCAGTCAGGCACTTGAGCACCACTGCCAGGTAGATGGGAATGCATCCACGGCACCTCCTTTTCAACTCATCTGGGATTCGGGGCTGGAGCTGAGGTATTATTTGAGTTTGTGAAATGTTAATCAGCTGCTCCCCGTTGGAAAAAACAAAAACAACCAAAAAAAAAAAAAAAAAACCCTTGTTGTCATGGTTACCCATCAAAACAAATGTCCAAAAGTTAAAAAATCAGTAAAAATCCTTCCAGCTGCACAGCATCAGATACCAAAGGAAGCAATCATCCGAAAAAAGCGATTTACAGCCAGAAAAAAAAGAGGAATTAAAGTTTTCAAAAGCAAAAGTTCAGAATGAATGTAACAGAGCTACTCCAACATGCAGCCACCCTGAGTGGTGCAATTTTAGAATACATTAATTTAAAAAGATCACATTACAAATAAAGTTGACTTCACCGGTGAATGGCTCAAATATTTGCTGTGTTTCAAACACGTATTTAAGATGATGCTCATGCTGTTGCACCTCATTTGGGAACAGTTTCTGTAAAACTGGTTGAGCTTTAGCCATTTTAGCATTTTTTTTTTATGTTTGTTGGCTGTGGGGGCCATATTGGATTGTGTTCATTTCAAGAGCTAAACCGTTGATATTTTTTTTTAAATGAAATTTTCCTTAAAACCCACCCAGTCCTTCATAAGACAATTTGCTAACAGAATCAGTGCTCAGGGTGTAAGTAGGACATCACTCTCAGCTACTGCACACCAGGTTTTAGCGTTGTATCTGAGTTATAACCATATATTTGATAAAAAAAATGTTTTTATTTGGTGGCCATATTGAATTCAAATAATTAATCTGTTGTAAATGTATACCAAACAGTTGCTTTCTAAAATGTTTTCTTAAAGCTCTTCAGTAGTTCACGAGATGTTTTTCTAAGGGTAATGAAAGACAAAAACATACATACTAACAGACTCACAGATAAATATATTATCAGCAGAATAACAAGCAGGGAAATATTCAAATTCATTCATTCTTTCTTTCAAAAGGCCAACATTTGCAGAGAAACTTGAATTTGACCAAAATTAGTCAAATTATTTCTACTTTATGTTGATGTTTTATGTAAAAAAAATAAAATAAAATAAACAAACAAAACTATAAAGTATATTTATTTACAAATCCTTTATAAAAGTATTTTCAAGTGCTAAAAGCAAAAACACAAAATAATCGATCCCCATTGAATGCAACATTTTTGAAATGGCTGTAATGACACTTTTATCCTAATATTTTGGTTATTAATTTACTTGAAGAAAATTCAAAACACTTATTGATTAGTTTTATTGACACAAGAGCCTCTGTGTGTAAAAATTACTTAAAAAATGTGTAAGACATACAGTTTGTTAAATACTGCAGAAGACTGAAGAGTCTTCACTGCATAATTTGCCAATACTGAAAACTATAGGTTTACTTTAAATGGGAAGAGATTTTAGGATTTTTATTAATAAAACTAACTTTTAAGTATTCAACATGAGCTTGAGCATCACATAATTTTACAGAATTCATGTTTTATGCAAACAGCGACCATGCTTCAACTATCTGGGTGCACATATGAGACAACAAGACACTGTGGAAGGCTGATACGTTTGAGAACACGCTTGGTGTGTGGTTCGTAAATGCAAAGTTTGCATGTATTTGTGTGTGTGTGTGTGAGTTTATGTGTGTATTTGTGTGTGTGTGTGTATTTGTGTGCTCCTTCTGGCTGCAAGCTTACGGTCAATCCCACTCCATCAGTTTAATGACCTAAGACTTGATTGAAGTTACCCTTCATTAGAAAAAGAACGGCGTTAATGCCGGGATAGTTTGGATGAAAGCCTTGGCTGTAATTCGGAGGAGAGCGAGTTCTTTATCAAGTTGGATATGAGAGGGAAAGGGCCTAATGGTTTGAATTGCTGGAAAATTACAGCAGCGACTAACACTTCAAAAGACTTTGATATTCCCTTGGCCTTTCTGCTTAGATGTACTGAACTCTCTTTAGATTGAGGTTGCACATCACAGATACACTTTCCAACCCTGATTTCTGCCCAGGCTTAGATGTTTCTCTCATCTTGACCTCCGCGCTCTTGGGAAAATCGGAACACATTAATACATTTTGCTTGATACACTGGGTGTGGAAGTTAACGTAAAATCCTGTAAAGGGCACAAAAGTTTTGCAAGCTTTTATGCTACACTTTATCAGATAATGTTCCCTGGAGCTCATCTCTTCTGTGTTTGCACCTAAATCAGACCTTTGGCAACAAGCTTTCAAACTCTTGTTTTTAAAGAGAGTCCCCAACAGTGCACTTTTTAGTTTGAGTTTTTATTTTATTTTATTTTTTATAAAGGGCATGTGGGAAGTTGATTTATCTGTCCTTGAGGAAGCTGAGTTGTGTTCTGCAAGCGAGTAGAAGCTGCAAAAAGGGACACCCATTATTATAAAAAGAACCAAATTAATTTAACTTCACGTTCAGTTATGGCTGCAAAGCAGAAGTAAGTGGCATCAATTCCTGCTCTGCAGAATCAGCACTTAATCTGCTTCTTTTAGAGATTTCATTTAACAAATTTGTTTTAAAGCGAATATAGCAACAAGACCTTCTACAGGCAGGACGTCAACATCTGGTCGGTGAGTGTTAGACTAGTTGGTGACGCAGAATTAAAAGGAAATTTGTTGCAGTCTTAATGAACTCAGAGTGTTTATGATAAACCAACCAGCAGTTGGTGAGCTGTAATCACCAACTGCTACTCAGGTTCTTCGTGAACGGGGAAGAGGTGGAAAAGGTGAGCGTCATCAAATTTCTGGGAACCCACTTGAACTTTGAACACATCCATCCTGGTAAAGAGAAGCCAACAGTGGTTGTTCTTCCTGGGGAAATTAACAGAGGCTGGATATCAGTTCTGCTCCTAAACAACAAAGAGCATCCTCTGCCTGAGCTGCACGATGTGGCACGCAGGCTGCAATAGAAGATAACCTGTCCCGCGTGGTCAAAAGTGCTCCACTTCCTACCTTTAAATAAATCCATGCCAACCTGCTTGCAGAGGACAGGAGAACTGATCGGAGTGGACGAATCTCACCTGTTTGACTTCCACACGGGAAAAGTTGCAAAGCCCTGAAAACACCAAGAGGATGAGGAGCAGCTTCTTCCCTTGAGCTGTAGCCTCCTTCACTCCTACCCCCAGAAAACATGCACTCTCACCGCCAGTAACATGTGCACGAGAAGTATTGAGACTGGGCTTAACTGTAACGTTGGTACAGTTTTAACACCATTAATTTTACAAATCAAGCAGAAGATGCAAGTCACGTGATCACGTTGCTGTCCTGCCACTTCCTCTACAGCACAGTGTGGTAACTGTGCAAACTGTGAGATGAGTTTTGAGTATTTTCTTTACACTAAGGCTGTGTTTCGTTTACTGCTTCAGTGTTTCCAGCTAAAGTAGCCTAACATGCATGTATATTAGGTCAAAATGACCTGCACTCACCCCTTCACTATTCCTCACCCCACTCACAAACTGACAGAGGACGCTCAATCAGAAATACACAACTTTTGATTGTGAGGCAAACCCATTATTATGTTATTTGGCATCACGATGAGAAAAATGTTCATTTAGGCAGCTAAATTACCATAAATAGCTGTCTTTAATTCATTCCAACTTTACTGCACCTACACTTGACTGGTATCCTCTTGTTTTATTTAAATAAAATACCAGTATGCTTTTTGAGCATTTTACCAAGTGCAGCTTTTGTTTGTATGTTTATATAAGAGTCACAATATACCCTAATGATGGGGAATGTTATAACAAAATAATCATTTTGTTGGTGACATCATTTCACAAAATCTGACAGTCTTGTAGTGATTTAAAAATGGTGTATTTTGTAGTAAACTAACATTGTTACATTAAACAAGTTTAAAGCATCAAAGTAATCATGTAACTTCAAAATGGTGTAAGTTGATGGCGCTAAGGCAAACATTACAAATTACACTACTGCTTTTACTCTAACTGCATTTCAATGCCCTTTTATTTAATCTTTTTTTTTTTTTTTTTTTTTTAATGATGTTTTAATTTTGTGGTTAGTCGGTTTATTTTAACTCTGTGTTCGCTGGTTCTCTTTTGAGATACGAAACTGAATTTCATTGTGTTAATTACCAAAACAGTAAATCTCCTTGAGCCATGGAGACCCTGCCCATGAACCAATATTATGTTTAAAAAAAAAAGCTAAAGAATTGCAACACTCTGTTTAGTTTCCCAGCAAGTCCTCAAAGCTTTAACTGTACCAATTAGTAACAACCTTCCTCCCAATGCTTAAGCACCTTTAAGTCCAAGAAATGCTCATCAAGGTTTTGCCACGGCTGTGAATACGGTGCTGAAAAGACTTTAGGTCGGAAGAAGCGGGGCATGATGCAAGCCCTCTGCAAATGGATACTAAGAATCCCCAGAGTGTTGAGGTAATGAAGCAGCAGCGCTGGTAGAAACAGGGTGCACACCTGCAGCTGTAAGTGCTTGTCAGTATTAGATCACTACAAGGGGAATCCTAAAAAACAGTGTTTGAGGGAAAATTGCAAACCAAAATAAAAAGTCAGACATTGAAGTACATTTACACAAAACTAGAGGGTGAAAACAGAGTCAGTCTCACTTTCAACATGACAGCCATCTGGGATTCCCCTCCGACGACTCATAACCTTCCTTACACATTTATTTCTACCATCTCACAATCTCTGGGCCTTTCTTTCTGTCCAAACCAAATATCTCCATCTGAATCTGTTCATCTGTGTCTACATCTTAATTTATTTTTCTTTCATCTTCAGCGTGGATTTCTCCATCTCTGAGTTTTCAGTCATCGCATCTGTTCTCTTCTCTGAACCAATTAAGGGCTGGCTGCAATTACCCCTTTCACTTTGCCTCTGCTGGTCTCAAAAGCTTTGTATGTATGTGTGTATGTGTGTGTGTGTGTGTGTGTGTGTGTACCACTTGTCTTATTTTCTTCCAGCCTTCAGATGTTTTCTTTTACACTCTCGCAGTCATCATCGCACTTTGCACAAAGGTACACACATATAATTAAAGTGAGGGAACATATGCTAAGAGCTTGTTACATACAGGGGGATAATACATGAAGCAGCCAAAAACACAAAAACTCTTGGGTTTCAGGTTTTTATACCTTGAACACTTTTTTTTTCTTAAATCTAATAGTGAAAGTGACAGGATGAGTAATGTGCACAAATCATGGTGTAACAATGTTTTAAATAAGACTACTGTACTCCCCTAATCGCTCAAAGTACATATAAACTGTTATCCGTCTGTATAGGTTTGCTGATGTATGAATAATTAAAATAGCTTTAGCTACTTTGAAATTCCATTGCATCATTCTCTCATGAAACCTAAGTGTAAACCAGCATTCCTTTTAAATGTCTTATGCTCATCGTTGCTACATGCCAAGAGTGCAGCAGTTTCCATTTTAACCGGGCGTCAATGTAACAACCACATTGCTGATGCTGCACTGCTTTCAAATGCTATACCACCCAAAGCCCCTTTGGGAGGAAGAGCAAAACGTGGAGAAGGGATTGAGAGAAAGTCATAAATGAATATGGAGAGAGGAGGGGCGAGAATGTAATTATGAGGGGAAAGTATCACAGAGGGGGATGAGAGAGCAGCTGAATGAGCCTTCAGTGAACAACAAAGGAGCTCTACTTGGTGATGAACTCAAAGAGGTCCCATGTAAAGTGGATTTGATCACCCCCCATACATTAAAGTGCCGCTGTAGCCTCTCGCATATAATGATGCTTTATCAGTTGTAGTTAATGTGGTTCGCTGGAGTATAACTGGTCACAATACATGGAGAGAAAGAAGTTGGTTGCCACAGGGATGCAATTAAAGACTTAGGATGCTTTGGAGGAATGGGAATCACATACAACTTTTCACACCAGAGATTTAAACTAAGATTAAACTTACTACAAAATACATTTTATTTCTATAATAAATAATAACAGATGTTGAATAAAAAGTATTAGCATTCAGTCAAGCAAAAAAAGTGCAGCAGTATAGCCAATGAGCTACATATGTATTCTCATTTTGTGTAGGATTAGGTTGATTAGCTGTGGTGGCCATTTTGAAGTGAGTTGACTCCATAAGCCAATCAGTTCTACATGTACATACAATTATGAATTCCTACACAATGTTATTAAAATCCATCCAGTGTGACAATTACTGTGTAAACAAGATTTTTTTTTATTTGTTTTATCTCTTCCAGTCGCAACGTGAAGAGGGGGAAATGGAAATATCCATCCATCCATCCATCCATCCATCCATCCATCCATCCATCAGTCTGAATGTTGTGATCACAGTAACTTGAAAAATAAGTGAAGCATGAACTTCCATTTTGATGTGTGGCTGCATATAGCCGTAAAAAAAAATGTTCCTTTCAAAAATGTTGTTGCCAAGTCAAAATCCAAGATGGCTGTCACCATAAATGTGTATGTGTTACATTTGTGAGCTGGATAACTTGGAAAAAAAAATAACTTTTTGGTGGGTGGCTGCATCTTAGGTGTAAGAAAAGTCACTATCAAAAAAATTGTTTGCCAAGTCAAAATCCAATATGGCACCTGCCATTTATGTCCATCCATCGTGTGAGCTGGATATCATGAAAAATAAGCAATGAGTTGCCAAGTAGAAATCCCAAATTTTTGCATTGCTTAAAAGTATAGTTTTCTCATATGACTGAGGTGAATTGGGTCACCGAAGATTAATCTATGGTGGTCAAGGCCACCATCGGCCACCCCTTGGCTCCACCATTGCACTTGGTGTTGGATAAAATTGCTCTCTTCACTCACCAGGGTCCATCATTCTGCGCTGCCTGGAACAAATAGGAAAGTATACTATTCTTATAAACAATAAGTGCCAAGTATTGGACTATCTTGACTCAAAACATTAAGGTTTACTTAAATTCTTTGTTCAATTTCAGTCCAGAAAAACTAGAAAAAAATTAACTCATCTCAAAGTCTGTAAGCATTCACTATTCAAATCCCTCAGTGATGGGGGACATTGGCAAACAACTTGTTTGACCTTTATGGTGAAATGGTTGAGAACCAGTTCTCATTACAAACATGACTTGCTCAAGAAATTCCTGCAAGAAATCAATACAGTGCACGGACTACACATAAAAAATAACTAAATAATGAAAAGAAGGATCAAATGTATGTGTTTGATCAAGAAGTATGAAAAATAAGACACGTGTTTGTAAAACAATAAATAAATGTGCAAACTGCAACAACTAACTGACTGGATTTTATCAAAGTTGTATTTAGTTTTGAGCAAAAAGTAAAACTCAATTTGCTCACTGCAACCAGTCTGTTTAACAAATGATTGGAATATTTTCTTTGCTTCAAATATATTTTAGCTTTCTATTGATCTGTTGGTATGGGTTAAGTTTAGCTTATCTCACTCGTTGTAAAATATCTGCTTGAAGGTAGAAAATGTGTTAAAGTTGTGACATTGACACTGTGTTATTGGCAAAACCATATACTTAGTTGTCAAAACATTTCATCTGTTGATTTTTTTTTTCTGACAGTTTCTCCCCATTATTATGTTTTTGTTTTTATAAAAGCCATGCCCATATATTTTCTTTCAATGCTAATTTTGGTTCTTTCTGTAGATTTTAGATCTACGTAACTCATTCCATCTCAACACGGTACCTTTGGAATCTCCTCATCTTGTGTATTTATGAGAACACGTTCATCTGTTCATTTGCCAACTCAAATATGTGCACGAGTCTGAACTCAAGTGTGAAACAACTGTGCTTGTAGGATATATACAGTGAGGGTGCACACGTCTGTGTACATGTGGTGTGTTGATTTAGCAGCAGAGGTGGTAAGCAAAGAGTCCCCGAGAGAGTTTAGAAGGGTATCCATGCAGCAAATTAAAACTGGCCTTTTTCACTTCAAACTGTCAATCATGAAGAATGGATTAAAAAAGAAGAAAGAAACACCACCGACTTTTGGAAGACATGACGGAAACAGACACACCCATAAATAGCTGAAGTATGTGAAATATCTGAGTTTATAAAACACAGGAAAATAAAAAGTATCCAAATTTCTTACACATCAATGACTGCAGAGATCTGCTAACAACCAGTCTCACCCTGACTAAATTAGCTTTTATAGATTTTTCTTAATACATGCAGGAGGACTTAAAAAGTGACATTAGCAATATTGCAATTCCTGCTCATCAGTTATCTGATGATGCTAACCCCTATAGTCTGTGATGTTTTCCTATAGAAGCACTTCAGTCTTCAGTACATTTCTTGAACATTTGTTGTGTTGCATTTGTAGGAAATATGCAAACACGTTTGTAGGTGCCTCTATTTTTTTTCTGTAATCACTGTATGCTTTTTTGTGCATTTTGTTTTCCCAGCTGTGAAGGAAGGCACATTTAGATCTAAATTCAGTCTGACTAGTGTCTAATTTGTTGTTCTTTTAACAATTCAAATCAAAGTGCAGATACAAATGCAAAACGTTTTGCCTATTTATTCAATTTTGTGGGAAGTTCTATCAGCATGTGTAATTGATACCATGATTACAGGAACAGCTCTAAAATTATTTAAATCATGAATCCAGTTTGCAAATGTAATTTTTTTTTCATGAAACAAAGTTAGCCATGGAATTCCTAGGGTTCAGTGCTTGGACCAATAATCTTTACCTTGTATATGTTTCCATTAGGTATGCTGGTGAAGACTCTCAATCATCCAAGACATGATTAAAAAAAAAAAAAAAAAAAGTTCAATACAAAAACAAATGGAATTTATTTTTAAAAAAAAAAGTTTAGTTATTCCTCCCAATAGATTTCTATCAAT
>JAVCKU010000079.1:2650270-2663732 GCA_032273985.1 Hypsolebias coamazonicus
CCCCCCCCCCCCCCCCCCCCCCCCCCCAGTTTAAAGTGAGGGTGTGTTAGTATATATTGTAGATTTTCCGTCTGCCCCTACATTTTTCATTTCACCTTTTTTGATTAATCTCCTGTGAATTCCTTTGTCGCCAAAGGCTCAGCTGTAACCCACAACAAGTGAGTCTGTAATAGAGTTTAACTGCATAGTTTATCTGTCGGAAGTTGCTTTTAGCATGCCGGTGAAAAGCTTTGTAGAAATGAATGTGTTTTTATACAGAAACTGTACTCGGCAGGATAAGAAAATGGGAGACAAAAACAGTATGAAAGAGAACAACGCATCGAAAATTTCAAGAAGAAATTGGAAAACAAGGAGTTAGCCTGAGGTGAGGAAACAGGGCAGAACGGTTGCAATGTACAGCAGTGAGTGGGTTGCCTGAAAAAAAAATAATAATTTGAAAAGCATTTAAACGAGCACAATTCACCATGACTGAGGTTATTATCTTGGTAACAAGCCCGGGTAATAAATCAATGATTTCATAGATATAGGTGATGACAGTGACGCAATGGGAAATCTCACGCCAGAAACTGAAATGCTTTCAACGTTGTGGCAGGTGGATATTATGGCACACTCACTGTGATCAAGCGAGAAATGCACTGACAGTATTTTTAGAGAAAGTGCAAGCAGGACAAAAAGGGAATGAATGGAAGTGGTGAAAGGTGCAAAATAAGAGGTGGGAAAAAATGGGGATGAATGGAACAATACACAATAAAGTGAAGGAACCAAAACACACAAGAGGACATATATATTATTTATAATTAGCCAACATTAGCTATTATTCAACAAACATTCCTCAGTGAAAAGTTGCTGCCTGCAACCAAGTATCTGCTGTTAGACCTTCCCACTGAACATTAAACCCGACTGCTCAATGCACTCTTGCATAGTGCATGCATCATGCGGTAAACCTGGGGTTCTCAACTGCATGTGTGTGTGTTAGGGGGTGGGGATAGGGTGCATGTGTAATGTGGTGGTGGTGGCGCGTAGGAGGAGAGCTAGCTTAACATTAGCAACATGTGCTCCGGCATAGCATGGACAAGAGTGACAGAACGTTGATTTCCACTTGCACTTTATTACAAAACTTAGAAAATCATACAGTGCCAGGTCTCCACAGCGCTATACAGAGAGAGAGAGAGAGAGAGAGAGAGAGAGAGAGTAATCCGGATATCCTCCACCACTCATTACTGAGGCTGGGTGGAGCAGCTAAACGTGTAAACACTGTACAGCTCCCTGCTATACTACTGACATACAACGGGTTATGTCATATCAAATGAAGGAAACACCCACATGTGGTGTTATAAAAGGTACAACAGTAAGATGCATACTGACTGATACACATGACCACTTCCATTTTTCCCCCAGATCTTAAAAGTTGTATACAGACTTAGATGTTATTGCACCTTTGACTTGTTTCAATAAATCTTTTTCCAAGAATTGGTGATGAAGTGGTGAAAACAGATGTTACCGTATCTCTTATTAATATTCTGTAGGATAAATATTTGAGCAGCTTCATGAACAGGGTCTAAACTCTGCAGGTATTTGCTCATCGTTTCCTCCTGTCTGGTTGCTTTTAAAGAGATGAAAACATGTAAGAACTATGGGTCTGTCTACTATTTACATCTTTAGTTCAATGTTGTCACTACTACTGGAGCTCACATTGCTTACATGATTCAGGTCCCTCAAAATGGCAGCAGTGGGTAAGCATTTATTACCTCACACAACCACATGACTGCTTGATGGGAATGTAGACAGGTGATGGGCCCCATGCTGAAGGGTGCATAGACTGGGCCACTTCTTACTGGTCAACTGGTACATGACCCATATGGAAGTGAGAACAAACAGAAAGGAAAGAGTTTGTTTCCATGGAGGAAACGTTTCACAGCTGTGGGAGATGTCGCCTTGAATCAGAGATAAACACTCAGATGAGGGTGGAGGTGTGCTAATCAAAGTAGGACATCCAGCATCTAAAGAAACTGATGATGCACCATTTGAAACTGTGCAAAATGTGTTTACTCACAACATGGACCCATGTGTGGAGTCAGAGGTGGCTGTAAAATATTGCTTTGAACCAAAGAGAACTGAGATGGGACGGTCCTGTTGATGGAACTATAGTGAAGGGTGAGTCTAGTTGTTGACTGGACTTCATTTAAGTGATTTCTTGTGTCTTATTTTTAGAATACTCTTGTTTCGTTCTTCGACATGAGGATTTGAGACTTACTGCAGTAAACGATGGCAGATCAGATGATCCTGTTATCCTTTTCTCCAAACTGATGCCTGCTGCTTTTCCGCTAGCATGTGCCATTTTCTGGGATCAATATTTACAATTAAATAAAACCCTGTTCGCAGCTCTCGCAGGAGAGAACAGAAAGTGGTCTGAATATCTAGCCCTGAACAAAACATGTTTTTTCCTTCATCAGCACAGAGTTCTTGGCAAAGGAAGCAGACTTCCACTGCTGCTTCTAAAGTCCACTAGACTCCCAAGGATGTGCTTTGCAAAAAGGTTGTATTTTGCTTTCATAATGCAAAGTTCAAAGGAAACCCTTTAATTATGAGACTGTAGAGATGCTTGGGTTTTACAGACTTTATCTGACAGGTCGTTCTTTCAGAGATGTGAAGAGAGGCACTCTTGTTAAGCAGTCCACCTTCAACACTTCAGATGGCAGTCAGTCAAAGCCTTTGAACAAATAAAGTGTGTGTCTGTGCTGTTCGGCTCCTGACTAATGTTGCCTCAAGGTGGATTGCTCCACAGCACATTTCACTACAGCTCTGTGGTAACAAAGCAACAGAAAAATGTTGTGGCAGCTAATGTAGCAGCAGCCATACATTAAGTCAGTCAAATCAGAAAACACATTGAAGAAAACTCCTTGAATAAAGGCACATATCACCTGCTGGAGTTCTTTAATTAGGTTCATTTGATGGTGGAAGAGGGAAAAATTGTAACCATTTTGATCAAACATCAGGCACAAGGTAATGTTGAGGATGCTCAGCTACTACCACGCTGACTTTTAGTTCAATAACTGTAAAATTAATGTTTAAACCAATATTGTGTTTCAAATCGTTTGACTGGCAGGTTAATTTACCACATTTTTTGGACTATAAGGCGCATTAAGCGAAACAATAGTCGTATAAGTCGAACTTTATTCACTCATTCACAATAACTCAGGGTTGTTCAGTTATACCACATTAACAAATCGGTTCGAGGTCAGTAAGCACAAACAGAATTAAAACATAATATTCACTGTCAATTTTTGAGAAAACTAAAGGATTTAGTGTGCCTTATAGTACAAAAAATACGGTCCAGTACTGAATAAGTTTCTTTCAACTGCTTCCTTCTGCAAGAGTCGCCACAAGGAGCATACCAAATGCTCTTTCTTATGCAACCTGGACTTAAACCCGCAACCTCAGGACTACAAGACTCCAACACCGACCTCCAAACTACTGCAACAAGATTGATTTAAAAATGTAATTATTTACAGATGTCATGTAGATGTTTTATTGACATTTCTCCAGTCGTTCATGAAATAACAGACAAATATCTTCTTCCTCTTCTGTTTGTTGGATAAGAATAAATATAGTTGTAGCTCAGACGGGTGTGTTTTCATATTGTCATACAAAAAAGAGCCTCCATTTCCAACCGATGCTCATTCACTGCATTTGAATTTACAGAGCATACATATACCATTTTTCTGACCATAAGGCACATTGAGCAGAAAAAGAAACAAACCAGTCAGATAAGTCAAACTTTATTCAACTCATTCACAATAATCGCATCAAATCAGTTTGACGTCAGTAAGCACAACCAGAATTAAAACATAAGGCACACCTGATGAGATTCTGTTGATTTTTGAGACAATTAAAGGGTTTTAAGTGTGTTTTATAGTCCAAAAAATACAGTAATACAATGTTGTATGACATCTTGATCAATGTAACCATTAAATACATGCTTCATAAAGTAGATTAGTGAAAGTTACTATTTGAGTGGCAGCTGGAACGGCTGAGAATGTCTTTGCAATTTCTAAAGACGACCAAGGCTCAGTCGTAGATTTTATTTTTTTTTTTAATCCCATGGTTCTGTTCTCAGCCCTTTAAGTTTCCTGGGTAAGACACAGAAATGCTCATCTGTGACCAAATGTAGAGAAAACGCCAAACTCCACTTTGCTTTGTAAGACGTCACTTCGGTGAAAGGTTTTAAATATTGTAAAGGCTTGATAATGGAGCAGTAGACTCCATATTTAACCTCTGTCTTGTTCTGCAGCGCTGCCAGACAACATTTTGTACTACTTTACTTTTACACCGGCTCTGAGAACCTCATAGATTCCACAAATGTCCTGGTTCGGCTATTTTTTGCTCAGGAGCGTCGGCACAGACGACGAGCTGCGCAGCCATGTCTGACATTACAGCTGTGACATCTTTATTTCAAACGGAAAAGGAAAAATACCACTTGGTTCCAACACGGACGTTAAATAATAGATTTTGTGCAGCACAGTTTGAATAAAGTTAGAAAAGTTGGGAGACTTGCACTCTGGACTCTCCGTGCATAAACAGAAGTGCACTGTTTTATTCATGCACGGACATAAACCCGTGCACATGCAGCCAATAAGGAGGATGTCACAGGATCGCACAGTCTGAAGTGTATGAGTTGCTAATGGTTCTGGGTCTCATTCAGGGAGGGGGGCCCGGGCTCCGTCTGCCCATTAGGTAGCTGACTCAGTCTGCTGACTAAACACAGCACTTACATCGCCCTTGTTCTCTCTCGTGCACTCGTTCCATTGTTGGAGAAAATTAAAGTCTTGGGCAAATAAATGAGACCAGTTCAACGCTCCAGGTTTGTTATTTCCTACAGGTGAAAAGCAACGGCAAGCCACGATGCATTTAGTCGTGTCTGTTAACGAAATATCTCATGAACCCCAGAACAAATTTTAATGAAACACACAAAGCAGTCCTCTTAGAGAGAGAGTATCCTTTTATAGGGTCCACAGCTGGACAGCTGGAAACCAAATGACCTAAACTTCATTCAGCCTTGGAACGAGACCCCAAGCGGAGCTTTAAGGGCAGCCCCGTGCACTGCACACCTCCAGGAATACTAAAGCACATTTGCCTCTCCTCTGCTCTCACTGGAAATCAATACAGCAGCACACTCATCTCCCTCCTGAGGAAAGAGCAAGACGACTGCTGCTGCACGGTGCATGCACGTTTTTATCAGTATTTAAACGTGTACGGTTGCACATTCCCTTGAGAATAGAAAAGTAAAGATGAAGCACAACATAAATGTACGTGCACAATTGCACACCGGTAGGAAATATCTATGAGCAGCACAACCGCGGCTCAACCTGCTGAAAAGTATGAGCAGCACACTGGACAAGCGGATAAATCTTTAAATCACATTTTGTGTTTCCCGTCTGCTTGTCTGCCTTTATTTTTTTATTTTTTTTTTAAACGTGTGTTCCATTTACGAAGTCAGCATCTCAAAGATTAAAGAGCTGAAACTGATCCGGGATCAGCTACGCTCTAATCTTTATTTTATCTCTGAACGAGATGCCAGCAGACAGGACGACCGTTTGTTACGCAACAACGTCAAAAGAAACTCCCGTTTGGGAAACTAACATTTTGTCAATTTCTAATAACAGACGTTCATTAATTAACTGTTTAATGAGGGAATTACCAAAAAATCCAAATTAAGTCGGTGAGCTGCCTAAAAGTTTGGCCTATCTAGACTAAATGCGGACGTTGTCGGTGTTGTCCATGTGGCACTTTATAGTATCCAAATTAAGATTAAAACTCACACAGCAGGTATTAAGAAATGTAACCTTTTTTTTATGCAGAGTTCAGGATTAACGAGAACAGATCAGCGAAGTTGTTGCAGACAACCACACACATTCTAGCTGACTCCACTTAAATTTAAATATTTTACAAACATGAATAAATATGTTGATACCCCTTCCACAGTAATAATAATAAATAAAAATAAAAACACTACGAATGTGAATAACCAAAATACTTCTTTCTTTTTTTAACAGCAGTACCCAAAAATTCCCCAAGTAGCTGTCTGGCTCATCAGCATTCAATAAAAATAATACAGTTGTTCTGTGTTTATATTTTTGTGCCGGCAGTGGAGCTTTTCTGGGTCTTCCTCCATGAAACTCATCAAGATTCAAAAGATGACGGATGACGCAATCACAAAGTGACGAATCTTCACCACGGAGTTTAGCTTGAGTTATTTTGTAGGACTCTTTTTTCTATCATCCACATTATGGCTGAACAACCTGGGGGTGCATTCCCTCTTGCATCCACATTCTGGATGGGACGGACCATGCCTGTATGATCCAAAAAATAATATTTTTTTTATCCTCACATTATGAGTGTTTTACAACTGTTAGTGTTTGTTATGGATAGCAAGGGTTTTTTTTTTTCAAGCTTTGATAACAAAAATAAATGTTAATGTGCGACAAACAACGAAACACAGCGCTGCTTTGCTTACTTGTCGAGGGTAAACAAATAATCACACAAAAGGGTCAGACATGGTAGTGCAAGAATCTGAAAAACGTGGTTGCATGATTTGGCGACCTCTCAGGAGATATTATAAATTCCTTCTGGCCTGGGGACCCCCAAGGATCCCCCAGGAGGAGCTGAAGTGAGTAGAGTCTCCCTTTTGGATCCGTTACCTCCACAACCTTTTGAGTAGACAAAATGAATGCATGCACGTCCAGTTAATGTTAAAACTTTGTTTTAGTCGTCCTTTTTAGAAAATAGCATTTTTATTAAAAAAGAAGACACTTTAAGAGCAGCTTCGAATGTTATCCGTCCATTAAATGCCCGTTATTAGTTGTTATCAACCCCATATGTAGCGGTGAAACTGTCCCACCTACCTCCTAGCAGGTTTAAAGGTAAGTTATTATCATTATTATCGCTGACAATAGGCAGCGTGTCACCGGGGTAAACCAGGAAGTGTCTTTTTTGTTTGGCTTATGTAACCCTTTTCCTAAACCTAACCTTACACATGACCAAGAGGCCCAACCCTAAACTGAACCCCCTTACCCCTGTGCCTAAACCTAAACAAGACCCTAAACCTAATGTCAGACCCTTTACTATAAACCTAACCACGTGAAGCTGTGATGAGCACTAACAAAGCTAAAAACGGAGCCTGTTATCATCACTACCAATGCTACCAACGCTAACAACATTACCTGTACCTGTACCTCCTACTAGGAGGTACAGGAGGGGAAGTCTGACCGCTACATATGGGGACGATAATAACAAATAACGGCCATTTAATGGCGGATAACGTTTGAAGTGGGTGTCTTAAACTGGTTATTCAGATGGAAAAATGTATTAAATTCAGTTTCACAGTAGACTCAGTTTTACTTTATTAAATATTCTTTACAACAAAATGATAAACATCTGGGAGTGTTGCAGTAGGAAAGTGTCTTGTGGCTAAAATATGACAAACATATCCCAAATAAAATGATCAGACACATACGATAAGTGAGAAACAATGGAGATAAAATAAAACAGAAACAATCAGGGGGCAGGGGGATAAAGGAAGGTATAAAAGAGAAGCAGTGACCCTCGTCAGACTAATCTCAGCTCAGAGAGGAGCGGCACCTTGAACCAGAGCTAATAGACCCGCAGCCTCAACTCTCTCTTTACTCCACCACGGACAACCCAAACTTATCTCTTAGATCACATAAATCCACAAAACCACTTAAACACAGCCTCTGCTAAAAGAAGATTTACAAACAGACACATATAAAAGCACACTGTCGCTTAAAGTGACTTGTTTTGACTCAAAATTCAATTTGTTCTGCGGAGCGGAGTGTTCACATTGAATAAAAATATTTAAACATTCAGAGACTTTGATACGTGTTGCTGGTTACAAAAGGGAAAAGAAATATTGTTTGTGTGTGTTGCTGTGGCATTAACAAAATATATCTTAAGTCAGTTGACAGATCTTCATAAAACTTCCAGAAAATAATTATTGGATGTACATCTGCAAAGGATTAACCTTGGAAGTCAATCCATGTCAAGATGGCTGCCACAGCTAAGCAACCTTAGCAAACAAACAAAAAAAATGGCTACACTCAGTCAAACTTGCAGTTACTGAGCTGAAATTGGGAGTGGTAGTAGCTGAGAGTCATCCTCCAGTTATACTGCATCAACCGATTGCAGGATCTTATTTTAAAATGCTGTCATTCACTAATGGAGTCACATCTGTCTGTTGGCAGAATATCTCATAACCCACAGGCCAGATTTTATTGGAACGCTTAGAAAATGGGGGGAAAGAACATAAATATGTCACTTGGCCGTATAAGTCACATCTATTATGCGCCACTGACATGTCGTGTTTATTACGTGTCACCGCTGACCACCCAGACATGTGGGCCGGTGTTGTGCCAAAAATCGATTGGCGGCCGCGGGGACGTGCACAGGAGGACTTTAGCAAGAATTTAACAAGATTACCACTTAACAATTATTTGTTTGCTCGACATTATAGTAAAGGTGTGTCTCAGTTGAACTTTTCCTTAATAAATGTACTTTAATGGTCAAATCAGCTGCATTTCGCCTGGGCAGCGTAGCGAAATGCAGCTGATTTGATGTTTGCTCCAAGAGTTCCATAGTGAGACGAAGTTGGCTTGGTATGGCAAGCCAGGTGTATCATCAATGACAACTTTTACCTGTTAATGAGACACTTGGCTTGCCACGTTAGTCAAGCGCCCTCTAATGGCTGAAAATGGTAGTGTTCAATATTTTTCATGTCAGAATGAACGAAATCATCAGATCTCAGCCAAAAATTGGGTTAGAAATATTGGGAAAAAACAAATAAATTGCTTTGATGTTTGAGTCACAGGCATGTTCATCTATGCAAAAAGAGCAACTTATACAGCAAAAAGTACGGTAACCAATTGATATGCACCAACAGCTGATTAATTTATGGCGTCACCTCATTTTAAGATGACTAACATTTAATTAATAAAAAGACTAACTAGTGAAATTTGCAGCTACTGAGCGGTGCACATTGCACAACATCTGAAATCCCTCCAAAGTGTGACCTCACTGTTGCTAGCTAAGTGCTAATTAGCATTTGGTTCAGATATATGTACTGACATTTTGGACAAATTATTGCCAATGCTGCATTATTAAAGAGCTATTCTTCTCCATGCAGGCGCACATCTCTTGAATTTATTATTATTTTTTATTATTATTATTAATATTATTATTATTATTATTATTATTTTGTGGGCTGGTTTGTTTTGAGATAAAAAGTAAGAAAGACACTTTGTAGCCTTCAACTTCCTCCCCGACTGATCCTTACATCTGTAAACATTTTGCAGATGGGAATCCAGTTAGAATCAAACAAATACAATGTTTCATTTATAAATGTGTTGCCTTTTCCATGCGGGCGAGCCGGCTGAATTCACACCCACCTCACTGGTGTTTGACAAATAAATACGGAATTCACCGTTTATTAAAAGCAAACACCAATTACCAGGAAAATGTGCTCAAATGATCACTTGCAGTCCAAAGAATTCATCAATCACATTGTTCAAACACGCTGCTTCACTGTGCTGGAGCAGAAACACCCTCTCACACACTTCCTCTTCATCTCTCTCCTCTTCCTCCCCCCACCCCCAACAGCCATGGCCGCCTGTAGCTCTGTTTTCCACCTGCCCCGGCTGGCTACATTCCCATTCTGCGTCTGAGCTTTGCCTCAGAGTCCAAAGAGGAAAAAGGAGTGTTGCTTCACTGAAAGTACCCCCAAAGATTAATTCACTTAATCTAGGCCTGTAAATGGGTGTTCGAGCGGCTTAAAAAACAAATTGAATGCAAGGGCTGAAAGTAATAACAACATTTGTCTTAGCTGGAGCAGAATGCCCTTTTCCACATGAGCTGGTGGCCAGAAACCCAACATATGACAGAGGCAGACGCAGGCGAGCGCCAACAAACGCTCGCTCGCACGTACATAAATATACTCCAAGAATCCAGCCATGAGGTTGGCGTGTAAAATGAAGCACGTCTGCAACATAAAAAGAAAAGGTTTGCAGCCTGGACACATTCATGAGCTGATTGATTAATTTTAGGAAGATGGACAAAATTTAAATGAAGTAAAATTTTACATTTCAATGTAAAAAAAATTTTTGGATAACTATTATTATTTTATTAATTTATTCATTTTACTGAGCATATTAAAAAAAAAAAAAAATCCATGGGCTTACTTTGTAGTCGGACTACACCTCAACAACAAGAAATTAAATTAAATGGTTGTATTTTTACTTCATTCTAGCAGCCAATTACTGCAGTGGCTCTGAGGTGTAAATGAACAACATTAAAAGAAAATAAAATAAAAATAAAAAGAATCACCTTTGAAAAAACATAAGTACATTAAGCCAAAGTGGAAGTGGCCAAAGCAGAAGTGGCCAAAGCTGAAGTGGCTAAAGCTGAAGTGGCCAAAGAGGAAGTGGCTAAAGCAGAAGTGGCCTAGGCGGAAGTGGCCTAGGCGGAAGTGGCCTAGGCGGAAGTGGCCGAAGCGGAAGTGGCCGAAGCGGAAGTAGCCTAGGCGGAAGTAGCCTAGGCGGAAGTGGCCTAGGCGGAAGTGGCCTAGGCGGAAGTGGCCAAAGCGGAAGTGGCCAAAGCGGAAGTGGCCTAAGCGGAAGTGGCCAAAGCGGAAGTGGCCTAAGCGGAAGTGGCCAAAGCGGAAGTGGCCAGAATCCCCTTTGAAAAAACAGAATTAATTACATTAAGCCAAACCAGAAGTAGTGGAGGTGGTCTTTTGAACAAATTACTGAACAAACTGTTTAAAAGAGCAGTCTTCCAAAAAGCAAATATTTTCATATTCATTTCTAACTAATATTATAACGAGCAACAAGATCATTTTTTTTATTCTTGTTGACTGAAGTACATTAAGATTATGTTTTTATTTCAACTGAAATAAACCAAGTTGCCACAAGTGGGGAAAAAAAAAAAACTGGAGGTAACCATTTTCTAAGCACAATTTTAAAACCAAAATAAGGTTGTCTAACTAAAAATAAATAACTTGATTACTACATTTTACAATTTTGATTTAAAATTAGATGGGCTGAAAAGCACTAAAACAAAATCCTGTTGGTTGTGCCAAGCATATCGGGTTACGCAAATTAAATTTGCATTGCAATATTCTCTCCATAGTTATTAAGATTTGAATACATTGTTGCCTTTTTTTTTGATAAAGATGACCATCATCCTAAGTGGAAATAAATAAATAAAATAAAAAATAAAAGACGACAGTGTTGCAGAAATCAGAAGCTGCTCCTGCACAGACGAGCAGCAGTTTGAGGCTTGAACAGATGTTGCGCTGTGGTTTTTGAAGCATAATCCCAGGATTCATTCCCATCAAGCTCTTGTCCATCAGAAGGGTTGATGTCGAATTTAGGTTAAACAAAACAAACGAGATCACTTTCACCCTCAACTGACCGCATACAGTATAAATTTACTAAAGAACATTTATTTATGTGGAAACACTGTGGAAAAGATTCTAATAACCCTGTGATGTCTGCTGATTATTTTTTCATCAAGCAGCGTAATTAACTTAAAGCATGATTAAATCACACGTCTGACTGTGTAACATACAAGCACTAAATAATGCATGAATGTGTAGTTCACCATCCAGCATGACTGTAACTTGTCCTGGAAATAAATAATGAAGACTGCCTATCCAACTGGATTTCATGCCAGGAATTTAAATTAAAACCAGTTTATATTTGTAGCTGCTTTGGTCAAACTGTGTAAATGTCATTTTCCACGTTCTCCTGCGATATCTTAAAATCTTGCAGGATGTGATCGCAGAGTGGTTGTGGACAACCCTCGGCTGCTACGACACCAAACTTTGTCAATATCTACAACTAACTGAGGTGTACTTATTTATGTGTCTGCTAATGATTAGCTGAGGCGGCCATCTTGAATAAGGTCGATTCTAAAAGTTAATCTCGTGTATCTTTACACTCAGCTCTTACTTTCTAAGAGTTTCATTTACATCCTTTTCGTGGTTCATTATATATTTTTGCTAACAGACATGGCAGATTTAGATAGCTAACAGTAAATTCAACAACATAGATTTTGAGTGATTAGATTGCATTTTGGTTACGTGTCGGAGTCACTCAGCTTTTAAAACGTTAAAATAGAGCTGACTGTTGAACTGGTTGAGTTACAGCTAGTTTTCATTTATTCAGGCTGTTCGACTGTGGTGGTCATTTTGAATTACTCTAAAAGACAAACACACACAAAACCTGCCACATCTGAAATGAATAAATCACACTTAGATTGTTGGCATCTGAATTATACATAGCAGAAAAATATTACTTTTGACAATGGCGGTTTCAGCCTCTTTTAAGGGGTGCTCAAACAATGCTAAAGTTGCAGCACCCCTGAAAAATATATAAACTATTATTAGGATTTTGTAGGAAAACAGTTCTCAAATCTTATATATACTCTAGGAATTTTCTTGGACTTATCAAAAGCTTTTGACACTGTGGATTATGAAATCTTTTTATCAAAAATGTCTTGTTATGGTTTTAAAAATAAGGTTCTGAAATGCGTTGAAAATTATTTGCACAACAGAGCGCAAGTTGTAATTTTTAATGGTCAATTGTCACAGCGGGATGTCCTAAAATGTGGCGTTCCACAAGGATCCATTTTAGGTCCATTATTATTTCTCATATGCATTAATGATCTACCAAAAGCATCTAGTGTTTTGACACCTATCTTATTTGCTGATGATACCAATATTTTTGTTGCTGATGGTAACTTTGACTCACTTATTGATAAGGCAAACTATAGGCTCATTCAATTTTCTCTGTGGTTTCAGTTAAACAGACTATCACTTAATGTTAATAAATCTAATTACATCTTATTTAAGAATAAGAATAAAAATTACAATACAGAAAAAACTAAAATTTATATTAATAATAATTAACTTTCTAATGTTTCATCAACAAAGTTTTTAGGTGTCTATATTGATGAGAATCTTTGTTTTAAGAATCACCATCAATCGGTGTATAAGAAGATTTCTAAATCTTTATGTATTATAAAAAAAAGGTTAAACCATATTTAAAAACAAGTACTTTATTGACTTTGTACAATAGTTAATTTATCCCAATATGTTTTACTGTAATTTAATTTGGGATAGTACCTATCCTTCTTACTTGCAGTCAATCCATAAAGTTCAAAAATGTTTTGTAAGAATTGTCACCAACTCTTCGTATTAGCTCCATCCACACCTCTCTTTAAAAAATTAGAAATTATTACAGTCTATGATGTGAATAAGTATCAAACAGGAATCCTGATGTATAAAGTTCTATGTACGTATTCCATTTTCTTTACCTAAATATTTTCATAATTTCTTTGAGTTTAATTCTTATTATTATTCATACTCTACAAGAAGGAGGTATGATTTACA
>JAVCKU010000079.1:2732535-2744901 GCA_032273985.1 Hypsolebias coamazonicus
TGTGTGTGTGTGTGCGTGTGCGTGCGTGCGTGCGTAGGTGTGTGTTGATTCTGAAGTGGGAAGCCAATCTCTACTTCATCTTCTCAGTAGTGAGCTTCCACTTATTTCCCACATGATCAATGGTGAAGGTGCAAATCAAGTTTACAGCCTTGCAGTGATACAAAAATGCAAACTAATTATAAAGCAGTAGGGGGGGGGGATTTTTTGGGGGCAAGTCTGTGTCTCAGAAGTGTGCAAATTGTGCAACTGCAAAAAGACAAAGGTAATTTACCGTCGTATGCAGATACATATTGTTTATAATTTGTTTTATTCTCCGTCTGCTGAAGGCAAAACTGTGAAAATGTTGTCTGTGTGTGTAGCAGAGGCCAGACATCTCATGAATCACAGGACAGTTTTTATTGAAAATCTAAGACAGTAATAACTGGATGTACATGTACAGTTGATATACTTTGGTAAACTTATTCAATATATATGCCGTACCTAAACACATTTAATTAACATAAACATAGTTAATTGTACAAATACTGAACTGAGGCTTGAATTGTTCATAGCTGAAGGTCATTCCCAACACATCCTCCAAGCACTAACTCACTTTTTTTAGAAATTGTCAATAACTACTGGAGCCAATTCTGTCTGTTAGCAAAATATCTTGTGAACCGCTGAATGATATTTAATTAAATTTTCAGATAGAAAACATTAAATGTACATCTACAGCTGTTTAACTTCTGTATTCAACTCAATTCAAGATGGCCACCACTGACCTTTTACAGACGCTGAAATTAAATTTGATGTGGTAGTAGCTGGGAGTTACTGTAATCTTATAATTTAGTGTGACCATGAGACTGAGCATAATGTTAATTTCAATGTTGGACTTTTTGCTATTTCTCACTGTAAGATCATCTCTGGCAGTAAGTGTCTTTCTCTGTTACTTTTGGGTGTTTTGTAATCAACACGATTTCAAATGATTCATGCTTCCACACCAAAGTTACTGTCGGCTGAATTGACCAAAGCTTCTAAAAATTGTTTTGTCATTGATTGTTCTGTGCTGGTTTCAATGTTCACATGTTGTTTTCGTTCTTCGTTCACAAAGACAATCAACCTTGGGACTGTTTCTTAAAGACTAATCTGTTTTGTTCCACTTTCTTGTAGAACAAAAGCAAAGTGTCAGTCAGCTGAATGCTGCTGGGTATCACAATGAGCTCTTTAGAGTCCAATTTTAGGCCAAGGTGTGAGTCTTCTCTCAAAAGTCAACACCTTTTAGTGCCGTGATAGGAGAAGGGTATAAATATTTGAAGAAAAATTATATTGTACAAATGCTACAAACAAACATCTACAATTTGTACTTTATTAGAATTTGAAATGTCATAAATCAACACTATTTGATAGTATTGCTTAACGAACGAGTATCTGATGTACTAGTTAACATAAATATTACATCATCTGGAAATTTCATGTACTTCGCTGGTAAATGTTAATTAAATAGCTAATTGGGTTTTCTACGAAGAACTTCTGAAATGTGCCAACTAACAGTGAATTACTTTCAATGTCTTTTTTACATGTCTAAAATAAACAAGGGAAAGGTTAAACGCTGTCAGACAGAGGCCACAGCTGAATTACTTTCATTTAAGTGGCGAGAGAGACGTGTAATATTATACTAATAAGGGCGCCGTGCAAAATGCCAGTGAAAAATCGATTGCCAAACACAGAGTTCAGTTTGACTAACAAGAAATCTATAAGTATCACATTACCTTTATCTGCAAAAGGTAAACACAGATGTCCAACTGTTTGAAGGGGAAAATAAAGGAAGATTTATGGACCTATTTGACCTGGACTTCAAGTTAAAGGCCACAGAGGATCGAATTTATGGCTGAGGGACACAATGAAAATGTTTACAGGTAAGGTGAACCCACGTCCCATTAAATAATCCTTTCAATGCAACATGTGTTTTCTGCACCAATATGAAAGTAATTAGAACCAAACACCAAGTAAAAAAATATATGGATGAGGCAGCTCATCTGTTTTTAACTAACAGAACATAAACCAATAAAAAATATAATTTAAATAACAAATATTGTTATATTGTCATCATCAAGTCTTGTCATTTGCCAAGTAAAGAAGTGTAGTTTTGGAATATGGGAATATAATTAATCAGCAAAGGATTTTTTCTACAAATTGCCTTTAGTCCACATTTGGGCAGCAGAGAACATCATTTGCAAGTCCTTCAACTTATACACTGAAGTGACTAATATACTTTTTTCCCCCCCCCCCCCCCCCTCCATATTTACACCCCAAGTTTTGGCTGATATCTGACCATTTCAATCATTCTGACATGCAAAATATTAAACAATATCATTTGCAGCCACTAGAGGGCCCTCTAGCCTTATGGCAAGCCAAGTGTCTTATTAATAGGTCAAAGTGGCTATTAATGAGACACTTGCCTTGCCGTACAGCCACCTCCGTCTCGCTCTGGAACTCCTGGAGCAAACGTCAAATCAGGTGCATTTTACTGCACCGCCCACGTGAAATGCAGCTGATTTGACCATTACTGTGCATTTATTAAGGAAACGTTCAACTGGGACACACATTTGCTGTAATTCTGAGCAAACAAATAATTGTTTTTAAGTGTTAGTCTTGTTAAATTCTTGTTAAAGTCCTCCCATGCATGCTTGCGCAGCCACCATTTTGGCAGCCAATTGATTTTTGGAATAACACCGGCACACATTTCCGGGTTGTCAACTGTGACACATAACAAACGTGATGCATCAGCGGTGATGCATAATAGATGCAACTTATACGACAAAGCGACTTATTTGTGTTTTTTCCCACTTTATTACACATTTTTCAACTGATGCGATTTATACGGCAGTGCAACAAATATGGCGAAAAATACGGTACTAAAAATGAGATTCACGCTCAAATTATCAGACATTCCTCTCAAACAAAGCAAGAAAAGCCTCCACATTCTAATGTGCTGAGTCTGAAGCCAAAGTTGTGGATACCCACTGAGGATTTAGGTCATGAGCTCTTTGGGCAAAGACTCACAATTTATCTGGATGACAGACTTCCTCAGGTCCCTGCTCTTTAGCCTGATGCTGTTTGTGCCCAGAAGCTAACATGCTAACCAGAAGATTAGAGCCCCGATCTCTGGACCAAAAGTTTAACAAGTTTAAAGTCATGCATGAGCTGCAAGAATCGACAACAGGCGAAGAAAAGCCTGCTCACAATAAAAGACACTTTTAAGCTTTTTTTCTTGGCAAACGCATGACCTCTCATTTACTTCACTCAGTTTCCAGTGGATGGACTCAGCTCAGTATTTATGATCAGTGAAGTTATTTCTAGATGGATGAAAATGCGAGCACAATGACAATCTACTTTAAAAAAATGCTTTGATTACCTCCTATTACATGTCTACAGTGGAATATAAGGAAAACTCACAGAAATGTCTCAAACACTACTAACCTACAACGTATATTAATATTTTAAGGTTTTTTTTTTTTTTTTTTTTTGAGTTCTTCAGAAAATCTGACAGAGTTCCTGGTGTGACCGCTGTTTGCCTTTGAAAAGCTTCAATTTATTTGTTTTTGTGCTCGGTTTTTGAAGGAACTCAGCAGGTTGGTTGTTCCAAGCATCTTGCGGACGTAACCACAGATTTTCTGTGAATGTAGTCCGGCCCAAATCATTCTGTTCTTTTCATGTGATCCCAGACACACTCTGTGATGTTAGGAATCAGACTCTGTGTGGGTCATTTGCAGAAATGCAGCCCCGGACTTGCCTCCACTCTACTTCGGTGTTGATTATTGCACCACTCTTCAGCCCTTTGGTGGAAAAACGCCTTCTGCTGCAGACAAATAATTCACATTTTCATTCATCAGTGCAGAGCACCTGCTGCTATTTTTTCTGCACCTCAGCGATGTTTTTGTGCATCTGGCTTTTGGCAAAAACATTTATATGAAGAAAAAAAAAAAAAGCCAGAATTCTCCAGACACTGTCCCCTAAAGTACAATTTAGATTTGAAACCATTTGTATTTTTTTCAGTATGACGTTTGACAGTCACCGAGGATTTAGAATTTTCCTTCAGGAAGTCAAAATTACTCCATCATTTCTCAGAAATCAATTGAAAATTCTTCTTTTAAATAAAAAATAATAATAATAACATAACCCAGATAGGATCCATGGACACAGATATGATCGTGAGGAAGGCATATTCTCAGCAGGCTGACCTACATAACATTGAAATATGAACGACAACGTAATTTAGTTTCGCCTGATTGTCAGAAATTTAGATTTACATTGAAAAACACATTTAGTTATGTTATATAAAACAAGTTTTCTCACATTGTGATAAGAAAACAACTTAAATACAATTTCACTCAGGTTATTTTTGCCCAAGCCATTAGGCGAAGGTGGGTAATAACGTTCTTGTGGGGGTCTGGGTGGTGGGGGTTGTACCTGTTTGTTATCAAAATATCTCGTGAACCACGGGACACGATTGAATGAAACTATCACAGTTTGCTGTAACAGGACCCAGGAAGGCAGGAATGATGAGTGAAGGGAAACAGGGGGACTAAAATGACCGGAGTTGATGAGAAGAGAGAATGCAGCTGCGACAGAAGAAACAGTGAACAGGTGTAAGTGGGCGTGGAGTGCTGACGGGGGAAAGTACTGGGGGAATAGAGTTTTGGCACAGGGAAGACACTGGACCATAAAGAAATAAACAGCATGAAGTAAAGTCAAGTGAAGGCACAAGGAACCAACACAGGAATCACAAAACAAAACAGACTTGATGGAAACAGGTAGGGAAACCCAACAATATAAATCCAATACATTTTACAGTTACTGCTCCAAAATTGTGGAATATTTTACCTGATCATTAAAAAAACTGCAGAGACTTTTGAGACTTTTTAATCTTGTTTTCCCTGAGCGTTGGATCCATGTAGTTTGAGAAGCAGTCAGGGCTGATTGTTCTTGTTGTGTGTTGTAGTTTATTAACGTTTGTGTCTTTCCTTAGTGACAGAAGACAAATTTTCTTGTTCTTTTTTCTCATTTTCATTTTAATTTGACTCAATTGTAAAGCACTTTAGTCAGTTTTTGTTGTTTTTATGTGCTATATAAATAAATTGACATCAGTATTAACTATAAACTACCCAAAAATCATAAAATCATCAAAAACACACTCATATTAAGCTTCTATTTACAAATCTTCCGAATTGTCATGGAACTGGTCAACTGGACTTTCAACACAATTGATAAAAAAAAAAATAATAATAATTGAACTCCTGGAGAACCCTCATGCCCAACTGAGACACATGCGGCAGGTTACGTCATGTATATGTCGTGAATTTCTGTGTTGTCGCAGGACGATGCCAACAAACACTGGATTTATAAAAGCAGGTTTTCTGCTTTTTGGCATCGTCGGATACTTATGTTATCGGCTATTAAAGAAGATGAAGGCTGCAGTTTCGTCCATGTCAAAGCTGTCAACCTAACGTGAAGGATCAGCTCGTGCTCCGCGCTCTCAAACTCAGCTGATTTACGAGCTCAGCCGTAAGATGGAAGCGATTTATGAGAATCGTAGGCCAACTGCGGCTTCTGGGACTCGCCAGCATGTTGCGATTGAACTTGTAATCAACTGTTTGTTCTGTAAATAATCACAGGCCATGCAGCAGTTAATCCAAGTGATAAACCTGAGTAGATCATTGGCCATACCTCCACAACTGATAAACTTTAGGAGCCAACTCAATTCAAGATGAGCATCAAGGCCAAATAACTGTAAAAAATAAATGAATAAATAACTATAATTATGTGGCGAGGTGGTAGTAGTTGAGAGTTGCATTATCTTCTACTTTGTACAATGACAAAATATATTATTTTTTCCAACACTCATTAAGAACATTAAGAGCAACGTCTGAATCAAATTTAGACAAAGTCACAGTCATACACATTACAGCTCAAAGTATTTCCTATTCTCAGCTGTTTTATGGGTTATATTATTTATTTATGTGTGTTTGGCTGTGTTCAGACTGCCAGGACAATTTTACTCATTTGACACAAACAAACTGAATAAAAATTGATTTTTTTTTTCAAAGTCTGAAGAGCACCAGACAAAAACACCTGAAACTGAATTTCTGCTAATCAGATCCAAACCAGTTTACATTTTCAAATCCTATTTATGTCTCGCCTACAGATAAGCCTTCAGCACAAAATCATCTTACTGCTACTACTGTCACCAAAACTTCCAATAATTCTTACACAGAGTACAAAAAAAATCATTCCTGTATCTTTCTAAAGTGTTTTTTATGTGACTTTGTCTTTTCTTTTTAACAGTCAAACATAACAAGTACCTGTTGTTAATGTTTCTGGCAGAGCTACTGTTCCTGACACCTAAGAAAATATGTCACAGATATAAAATAGAATCTCATCTATCTAAGTACTTGCAAATAACAGTCCATCACATTGTCCTCAAATAACAGAAGGTGTGTTGGCTGCTTGTAGATCTGTGTCTGTTTGACAGAGAACCAGTGATGAAGCTGAGGAGAAGCCACTAATACAGTGAAGAAGCCGTAACATCTCCCGCTGCTTTTCATGCGAGTCTTGTGTAATTCATTGATGTAGGAGGTAAATGAACAGTGTGGTTTTGTTTCAGTCTTTAGATAAAGGAGTCTGGTCTTCAGACCTGCTGAAGTGCTCTGGGGCAAATCCTTCCAGTCCTCCTAATGTCCTCATCAGTGTATTTAGAGGAAGAAAGTGCAGCGTTAGCAGAGTATAAATACATACAGTGAGACTGCGTGAGCGGATGAGCGTTTGGTTGGATGAAGGCAAAAGGCTGCTGGATGAGCCTGAACCATTTCTCATCATTTATCAACACGCGTCTGAAGGTTGAACGTCAGGTCAAACTTCTAATCCAAAATCAATAGAAGATCATGGGCGCCACCAGCGCACGTCAGATATGCATTTTAGAAATGTAATAAAAAAAATGTCTGTTTGGGTTTGAATCTGTTGAGTGGAAAGTGCTTGAATGGATCTGAAGTATTAAAATGTCATTTTATAAAAGCTGCTGCTTTAACCTTTTGATTAAAAGAAACTTTTTTTTACAGATCAATAGAACCTGAAGGGATGAATTAATTAGTGAATTAACAGATAAGGGGGTCAGCAACTCGAGGCTCAGAGGTTTGGTTTGCAAAACTGTATTCTAGATAATGCACACTGTTTTTCCAACTTCGCACAAAGATAAAAGTTGAGTAAATTCACAACCCAAGCAACTGGACTGCACCTTAAGTAAGAGGTAAAAAAATGATGGAGTTCTGCAAATGTTCCTCCAGAGGAATGACAGCAGAGACAAGTTAGACAGTTCATTCATTAAACTGACTGATTTATTGTCAGCGTTTCTGTTGGTGTGTGTATTTGGACAACACAGAAACCCAAGAGACTGAGCGGGCCGTGGAGAGAACAATCGATGGTGCGTTGACAGAGGAATGCAGGTTGGAGAAAGAAGATAACACAACAAAAAAATAACACAACTAAGGAGAGCATGAGTGAGATTATGAAAGAAACCCTCAAACAGAAACTGCACAAATGACTTAATGACTACACAAGACATGAAATATTTTATAAAAAATCTGCAATGTTAGCACAAATATTTATTGTTCCTCATTTTCACAGAGGAGAAATACAATACTGACCCACTTTTACTACAGTTTTGTTATTTTAAAATGCGTATTGTGCGTTGCTTTGGTCTCTTCCATTGAGTTAAGTGAGACATCCAGAGTGTGCACTCCATCCCGTCCACGGCTCACATCTGCGTCATCGTGGAGGAGCAAAGATGGCGACCAAAGAGGGCTCAAAGACGACAAAGTAACTCTTTAATTAACAGCAAGTCCAACTGGATCTGTGACAAAATTTTAATCTTTTAAAAATAAAAAAAGAATTGATAGTTAATGTTAATGTCATACAACAATCATGTAAAACATGTATAAGGAAAAAAATGTAATTTATAAGTAATGATGATCCAAACTTATAAATTATGTATTTTTCTTATATATCATTAACTGTTTTACACGATTGTTGAACGACATTAACATTAATTATCAAGTCGATCCAAACTGGGTGGCATGGTGGCGCAGTTGGTAGAGCTGTTGCCAGCGAAAAGGTCGGCAGTTCAAATCCCGGCCCGAGACCTTTCTGGGTAGCGTTTGCATGTTCTCTCTGTGCATGTATGAGTTTTCTCCAGGTATTCCAGCTTCCTCCCACAATTAATAAACTACAATAAAACTCCAGCCTAAAGTTTCACTTAGACTTTATGCCAGTTTGATAAGAATGCAGATAAAAAACAATGCAAAAAAAAAAAACAAGTTTCTATTCGAGAGCTGTGACTGCAGAAGTCACCACAGTAACATTTGTGGAGCAAAAGTTGATTGTTGTAAAGTTTCAATGCTTTTCTTTAAAGTGAACCAGTATGAAAAGAAGAAAACCAACATCATTATCACCCACTGTCTAAAACTGAAGCAAAAGTGTCTTTAAAATGTCATATTTTATTTTGAAGCCAGAGTCTATACATGGTGGACATGAGACTGAAGTCCCACCTCTCCATTCCCTCTCAACACACCAACAAGCTGTCTCGCTGTCAATCAGACACTTCATTAAAATACAGCAACAAGGTATGAGCTATATAATTCACTAAAAATAACCACATGAAAATAAGTTAAAGAGACTTTTTTTTTTTTTTTTGTCAGGAAAATGTCCCACTTGTTGGACTTTAAAAGTTGAACTGCAGCCAACTTATTAGGGGGGGGCGGTTGTCCTTCAACTTCCAGCTTCAGGTTCTGTGTCTGGTAATAACATTTGTAAGTGATTCCAACCCATTCTGTTTTTAGAATTAAAACTAATAATTGTGTAAACCTTTTGCACAATCATTCAAAAATAGCTGTGACTTTTGTGAGGCGTTTTAAATGATCAAGTGATGTCACCTACACACACACACACACTAAAAGCCTTTGTTTTCATTACCACTTTGGTGCTTACTGTATTTTTCTCCGTGCACTAACACTGCCCTACAAGTCGCATCAGGCCAAATATGTCCAATAAAGTGGAAAAATCCATAAATACGTTGCTTCGCTGTATATGTTGCATCTCTTACCCAAGATGGGGCCGAGATGGTGTAGGGGTAGGGCAGCTGACTAGGGACCCAAAGGTCCTGGGTTCAATCCCCAGTCATTGCATGCCTCGTAGCATCCCTGAGCAGGACACCCCAACCCCAGCTGCTCCCCAGGCATCCCCAGTAGTTGCCCACTGCCCCACCTGGCACAGCATGGGTTAAATAGAGAGCCAATTCTGCCATTGTATGGGAACATACAACACTGACAATACATACACATTATTATTATTATTATGATTATTGTACTGATGCGTCATGTTTGTTACGTGTCACCGCTGACGACATGGAAATGTGGGCCGGTGTTGTGCCAAAAATTGATGGGCGGCCACGGGAGCATGCACGGGAATTTAACAAGCTTAACACCTAAAAACAATTATTTGTTTGCTTGAAATTATAGTGAAGGTCTAACTTTTACTTAATAAATGCACTTTAATGGTCAATAAAACATTTCGCCGGGGTGGTGCAGTGAAATGAAGCTGATTTGACGGTTGCTCCAGATGAGCTGGACGACTGTGGCAGGCTTTGGCAAGCCGAATGTATCATTAATAGACACTTTTACCTATTATACAACACAATGGCATGCCATACAGTTCGAGTGCCATCTAGTCTGAAAAGGTAGTGTTCAATATTTTCTGTCAGAATGAATGAAAACAGTCATATCTCAGCCAAAACTGGTTTGTATGGGAAAAATCATAAATACGTCCCTTTGGCCTATAAGTCGCAGGGCAAGTAAATTCTGCAAAAAAATGAAAACTAAAAAAAGAGACTTATAAGGTGAAAAATAAGGTACTTAAAAGGAAACAAAATCCAAGGAGAGCCACACACATAGATTGCAAAACAAAAAACTCAAACTGTGTTGCATCACCATAAATCCACATTGTCAGCAGAGCCGCCATCAAGTTGGATACTTTTCTTTTTCATTGTTCTTCTTTTTGCATTTTACTGCTGCAGAGTCATCGCCCCTTGTGGCAATACAATTTCCAAAGAAACCTAATTTCCTCGTCCAATCGCATTATGTGACCGTCTCGTTCAGTGCTGCCCTGAAGTTAACCTCTCCTTATCTTGGTCATCGCCCGATGGCCAGCGTGCCTTCACAATTCAACAGAGTGGTTTGGTTTTACAGTACAGTGCACGTATCTGATGACGCCCACACAAAGTTTCCTCAGGCACATCAAACTGAGCGCTGAGCTACATGTCTGTGCAAACACTTAGTCACTTTCAGATCAGCAAGTGTCATGACCTCCAAAGCTGATTTGCCTCAGGTGATGTCTCCACAAGCTGCTCAGATTTGACATATTGACAATTATTCACTTCATTTTTCAGCTGCGGAAGATATCGCCAATATAATGTTTTAGCAAAAATTCATGGTTCTTGTCTAAACATCTGAACACCATCAGACGCCATATTGACCCAGACATGTGTGTGAGCCAACACCCTGCATCTGTTCAACACAACTTGTAAAGGTTGTGTTCATTCCCTGGTGTAAAGCCCCAGTTTATTCACCCTGAGGGGAGCACTGAACCCCCTCCCTCCACCACCACCACCACCCGTGGCATCACCAGGAACCATCTGCAGCTTCCCTCAAGTGCTTGGCAGGGCCCACAGCGACTCTACGAACCCTTCCAGACGTTTTCTGGCAGGTCAGTTCCCATCTGTAGAAATATTCACATTTCTACCCGGACCCTCAGAACAGATGTAAAGAATGACAGAAATGAGTAATTATTATTATGTGGTGTTCGTTTGGGAGAAATAAACAACAGTTGGGCACAAGGCTAACAGCCTCTGACCTCCACAAGTTCACGGTTTGACCTCCACAGACATGACCTTTGTAGCAGCCGCAGAAATGATCCAAAGCTCAAAAGCAATCTTTACTTCAGCTTCTAATCCAGCTGCTGAGGGATTTAAACCCAAACTCATCAAGAATTGAATTAAAATCTGAAATATAAAAAAACATAAATAATAATGTCATTAAAGGCCAATATCGTTTTAGAATAAACTTATGTTAAAGTCGATTTGATCAAATCTTGTAAATGACTTTGTGCTCATGACAACATGTGATGTGTTAACTCTAAGAGTACGTTTAGAAAGACTCTCAGCTACCACTACAGCTGTTTTAGCTCATTATGCATTAAAATGATTGTGTTATAGACAATTTTTTTTTTTTTTTTAACGTTAGTTGCTGTGGAAGCAATCTTGAAAGAGACTGATTTCAAATCTTAATAAAATGTAGAGCAGGACTGTTCAATTGACGATCCAGGAAGCTCAGTATGGCCAAGTACCGTACTTTCCGCCATACATGTCGCACTGCCCTACAAGTCGCATCATTCCAAATATGTCTAAAAAAGTGGGAACATCCATAAATATGTTGCTTTGCCGTATATGTTGCATATATTATATGTCACAGCTGACGTGTCGCGTTTGTTACATGTCACCGCTGATAACCTGAAAATGTGGGCCAGTGTGCCAAAGATCAATTGGCTGCCAAATGGAGGCCGCTGTAGCGTGCACTGGAGGACTTTAACAAGAATTTCACAAGATTAACACTTAAAAACACTTATTTGTTTGCTTGAACTCATAGTAAATGTATGTCTTAGTCTAACATTTGCTTAATAAAAGGACTTTAATGGTCAAATCAGCTGTATTTTCAAAAGTATTCACTGCCTTGGTGCTCTGGGAGCGCACAGACAGAGAGGAAAAAAGAAGGAGGAATGCTGCTCGTTTCTTTGAAATTTAACAAGAAAAGCACCAAAAACAATTATTTGTTTGCTCAAAATTATAGCAAAGGTGTGTCTCAGTTGAACTTGTACTTAATAAATGCGCTTTAATGGTCAGATTAGCTGCATTTCACCGGGACAGTGCAGCAAAACGAAGCTGAGCTATAAGCAGCGAGAAAAACAAAGGTGGTATGTTTATGGCAAGCTGATTGTGTCATTAATAGCTGGTGAAGATTCTCAGTCATCCAGGTCATGGTAAATTCAAAAAAGTTCAACAAAAATTATAACGTAACAAGTAAAATATAATAAAGTCCAGTTGTTTTTGTCTTGAACTTTTTTGAATTTGTCATTATAGCCACGTTTACCCATTACAGGTGACCCCCGGTTTCCGGCGTTCCCGGTAACCGGCGTTTCACGTATCCGGCCCCCCCCCCGCCCGTGACGTCATCGGCCGAAACGGCAGAAATTTTCATTATTTTCTGAGTTTTTTTGGGTTTGTTA
>JAVCKU010000079.1:2848480-2860151 GCA_032273985.1 Hypsolebias coamazonicus
GTGCTTGGTAACTGTACAGTACCGTACATGTACATGTATAAGTGTCGGCTCGTGTGGTGTCCGACTTACGGCAAAATAGGTTTACGAACGGTGCGTGAGAACGGATCTCCGTCGTAAGTCGAGGACTACCTGTATATAAAAATAACAGATGTTCTACTTTTGGGAGAAACATGTATTTTCTTTTAAGCCTCTTTTGATGTTCAGAGACAGAGGTCTGAAGATAAATGGCTTGAAGGTGCTGTACGTTTCACTTCTGACCCCACGAAGAAACCTGCAAAATGCACCCGTTTGCTCACACATAGCTGTATTTTCACGGCTCCTCGACAACCACATGCTGGTTAAAAACCTGCTGGAGGGTCATTATCCTGCCAAGAGTGAACTTTGCACCAGCACTTGGGCACAGTCTGACGTTCTTCTCTCACACCCGTGGCACAGTGATTGTGGCTCTGTGCTCACACAGTTATTAAGTAACCGAACTTCACAAAAGCATTATTATCCTCTCCATTCTGAGTCAAGCTGTTCTAATACCTTTTCTTGTTTGGGTCTTTGAAGCAGAATGGGATTTTTCTTTGTCCCTGTTTGATGTGTGTGTAGGCGCCTGTGGACAAATGATTTGCTTTGTTTCCTGTCGTCTTTGTTCTCCGTATTTATTTGTTTGTGTGTGTGTGTGTTTTTATTATGTTATTTCAAACTCTACTTTTTTTGCCATGTATTTATAGTTTTTTATATTCTTTAAAAGAAATATATGTTCAAGAACAACTTTGAAAGAACGTCGGGTGTTCGGGTTGAGTGTGATATCCTTTCGTCGTCTGGTGCTAATTAGTGTCTTTCTTCTTTAGTAAGGACTGAAATTACCATCACAAGAAAATCAGTATTTCATTTTTAAGATCTGAAATTCTCATTTTCACCGTCAATCATGATTTATTTATTATTTTTGTTATCAAAATATATGAAGTGTACTGAAAAATATACGACGATTTAAATTTCTACAGCTGGAGAAAACATGTCCCTTAATGGGCTTTTTTTTAAATAAGCTACTAAAAGTATTGTATTGTCTTCATGAAAACAGACTTTTACTTATTTATTTATTTATTCAAAGAAAGTATATGAAACTTTATGTTACTGTAAATTAAAGAGCTACCATTTCATAATGGAATGCATGTCACCCCATCAAATGTTAAGAAATTATACCGTTGTAGTCAACTTGGTCAATCAAACAAAGATTGTGCAATCTCTTGACATATGGTGAGATATCACCTCACGTTTGTGTTGTGCATGACTCTCAGATACTACCACACCAAACTTTAGCTCTGTATCTGTAAAATTAACTGAGTTAAAGCCAATTTTGTGTTTGCCAAAAGTACATCGCTGTGGTGGCCATCTTGAATCAGATTATCTCTCAACGTACCGGTTATAGATGTACATTTAAAGATCAAGTTACAGTAGAATTCAGCAAGTGGTTCACGGGATATTTTGCTAACAGACACAAGTACAAACAATAACTGTCCTTGCCTTTTAGTGGCGGGCGATAAAAAGGACACTTTATCTTCCATCCATCCATCTTATCATCTTTACCCGCTCACGGGGGTCACTGGTGCCCATGTCCAGCTATCAGTGTGCAAGAGGCAGGGGTCACCCTGGCTGGGATTTGAACCAGGGCGACCTGCTTGCTGAGAGGTGGCAGCTCTACCAACTGCACCACCGTGCCGTCCATACTTTGTCTTACCCATTCAACTTATTTTATTGTTAAGCACTTTGGTAACAGCTGCTGTTTTAAATGTGCATTATCAGTAAAGTTGATTTAAGTGTCGTCTGTAATCCTAATCTCTGTTGATGTAAAGTGGGTCAGAGATTACACATTGGTACTTCAGTCACTTTAGTCAAGGAGGTGAGACTAAGGGGGTTGAGATGGTGTAGAGGCAGGGCAGCCGACTCGGGAGCCACAAGTCCCAGGTTCAATCCCCAGTCATTGCACATGCCATGGTGCCTCTGAGCAGGACACCCTATCCCCACAAATGCTCCCAGGCACCCTCATAGCTGCCCACTGCTCCACTTGGTGGTGGATGGGTTAAATGCAGAGATCCATTTCCACCATTGTATGGGAGCATACCATGATGACAACACATTATTAGTATTATTATTATTATTATTATGGGGCAAGATACCAGTAATTGATAAAAACAGAACCTTCTCCGGACCACTGTGTTCCTGCTGTGGTGGGCTGGACTCAGAACACTAATGCTCAACCTGCTGACACCAGGCAGTCAATAAAAAGTTCATTCAACATCAAACGCTTTGGAGACAATAAGGAAAAATCATTTTTAGACGATTCATTTAACAGAAATCGAGTTCCAGATCACCTTCTCCGAACGATGAGAAAAATAATTTCTTGAAGACGTCACCCGCCGCCGTGTTGAGAGATCTTGTGAGACCTCCGAGTTCATGTTGAGGATGACTCTCAGCTACTACCACACCGATATCTGTAAATCTGACTGTGTCACAGACATTTTTGTTGTCACATCCATGAGCTGTGTAAACCTCTTCATGGAGTATTTTGCTAACACTGTCCTGCATGTTCCTCTGCTTTACCACAGCTGATGTGAACGAATGACTGTTTCACAGGATCCTGCAGAACTTGAAGACCTGCTGAAAATCAGGGGAACCTCTAAAACACGCAGCCGCTGCGGCAGGCACATTATCACCCTTGCTCCTTTAGGCGCCGGCGATGACCACATTAGCATGAAGACTTTTAAAGAGGACGTTGATGAAGTATACGGTCATGCACTGATGCAGCATTTAATGTGCTAATAACGCAGGGAGTTAAAAGTGGAGAAACAACAGAGTACCTTCTGTAAATGTTCGAGTCTGCCCTTTTCATATTAGACACGATCCAGCAGCTCCGTTCTCACAGAGCTTGTCAGCGCCGCTTGTTCGCAGCTAATGCAGCAGAAACAAATGTAACTGGGAATTTAAAAGAACGTACAGTTGCGTATTTATCCCATTTGCACCTTTTGACACAAAGTCGTTGATTTATTTGCTCCGCTCAGACCAATTGTTTATGCAGGTGATCTATTTACAGATTGCATTCATGAATTTGTTGAGCGAAAAGACAAACTATTTTTAAATTGGTTATTTTGGTTGACAAGCCTTGGAAACCTAAAGACCTCTGCTCGGACGTAGAGGCTAAAAGTTGAAGATAAGAAAGAAGAGCGATGTCAATCAGACACAAGTGACCAGTAACATCTTAAAGTTAAGACTTAATCTTGTTGTGAGACACTGAAGTAAAACTAAACAATAATCATATGACGTGTCTTTTTGACGGGGTGGCACAGCGGAGCAGTCGGTAGAGCTGCCGCCTCACAGCGAGAAGGTCGCTGCATCGAATCCCAGCCATGGGCCCGTTCTGGGTGGAGTTTGCATGTTCTCTCCGGGCGCTCCAGTTTCCTCCCACAGACTAAAAACATGTTCGACTGATTGGAAACTCTAAAGCGTGAGAGAGAGTGAACGTTTGTCTCGTTTCTTTATGTGATGGACTGGAGACCTGGTGTCCCCCCACCTCTCACACAGTGACTGCTGGATATGGGCACCAGTGACACCCCCCACGCCTCATAACCCAAAAAGAAAGTCTTTATTTAGAGCCAGGCTCCCCACAGCAGGCCTGATGTTCCAACAGACAGAATTAAACCAACAGTTTCAGACTTTGACCACTTGAGGTCAGTGTTGCACCTGAGCTGAACATGAAGGACCACAATACTCCAGGTAGATAATCCAACAAGGCTGAGTCAGGACCTCTGGATGTCGTTTGGATTTATTCGTTCATTTAAAAGAAAAAGAAAAAAAAACATTCAATGAAAAGGGTGCTGAAAGAAGAAAATTATTATATTTGCCCCTTATTTAAAAAATATATAGTAATTTAAACAAAACTCAAGCTTGAACAATATCATACTTTTCCTAACAATTTTAACTGAATCATCTATTTAAACAAATTGTTTTATAAATGTTTATATTGATAAATAAAATTCCACAATCCTGTTCCCTGAATTACAATGCAGCTCCTTCACATTAGATCTAAATGGAGGTTTTACAAACATTTCCATTCTCCTTACATTATAATCACACTTTAACAAATTTTAAATTAATATTTGGGGGTAATATTTTTAATGAGCTTTATACATGACTTGTAAAATACTATATTAACCAATTCATAAAATTCCAATAATTTCAATTGATGAAAATAATATATTTGTTGGTTGACCATAGCACTTAATTCTTATGGCTCTTTTTTGTAAAATAAAAATTTGATTTGTAATTGTGTTGCATGTTTTTCCCCAAACTTCGATACAATAAATTAAATGTGGATCTATCAATAAGAAATGCTGAGGGAAATACCTTTTTTTTTTGTTTTGTTTAAAGATGGCAACAGTATGAATAAAAGGTTGGCATTCCAACAGTCTAAAGAACTCCAAGTATCCACTCTGACATAAGTTAGATGCATTTGCTGTTGCATTTATTCATTATAGAGCTGAAAAAAACTAATCTGAAAAATCCTAACGGTTTCTTTTCTAAAATTATTGTATTGAAAAGTTGTAACTTTTGAGCTTTGTTAGAAGCTTCCATTACTAAAGATGTTTTGAGACACCATTAGCTATTAGTCTTTTGCCCAAAGAGCTTCGTGATGTTCTGAGGTCATCTGGGACAGGCTGCCCCCTCTCAAATCTTCAACATTATGCTTTAAATGGTCATGGACTTGAAGTGACTATGGATTAAATATCTGCCTTTAATCATTATGTATCTAAACTGGTAACTTTCCTGTCCAGATAACCAGGTTCTGCAGTTTGGGAAGCTGGTGAGCACCTCCAACACCTACGAGCCCACCGCCCCCGGAAGCCCCAGGAAGGTTGTAACTGTGACCACAGACCAGCCTCTGCTCTGGAGCATGGGCATCAGGAACAACGGGGACTAAAACGTTGAAAGCAGCACCAGCATGCTTTGAGTTTTACGCACTTATGAAAAGAATGTTCTTAAATTCAGAAATGCTCAAGGTTTCTTATCTAAATATATTCATGCTGGACTCTTGAACTGATTTAATGCACAGTGCCTGATTGTATTGATATTTATGTAGTGAACAGCACTTTTTAATGTAATAAACAAACATTTGTATCAACAAATTAAAACAAATACAATTTGCAATAAAAAACAAAATCAGTATCTGGCTTTGCATTTTTTTTTTATTTTATTTACATGGCAAAATAAAAAAAGGTTTAGAACAGAATGTAAAAGTGTCCTTTCAGTTTCCCACCACACCAGTCCAATAACACGGTGTGTGACCGCAGACGTGACGTTTGTGCCGTTCCTTTAATCAGGATTCAACCACCGCTAGAAAACAAAACGTGAAAGTTATTAGAAAAGCATCTGAATTTTCATGATATTTAAAGTAAATAAAGCTTATTGTGACTTTAGACAGCTGAACTTGTTTTATTGTTTCCTATTGAAGATACTTTATCTTACTGTGGTACATAGTTAAAAATTATGTGGTACATAGTTAAAAATTATAACGTTTGTCAAGAACTTGCATTGGTATAAAGCCAATTTTCTAAATTACCTTTCAAAATACTTGCCTTGTCTGAATTTACATACTAGCACGATTACACGGGCCTAAATAGCACTCATTTGCAGTCTCTTTCAAAGTTACTTAAAATCAATGCATCCCTTTGGTATTGACACCCACTTTTAATTATGTAATAAATGGGTCATTTGTTTTGCACCAAAAAATTTTTTAAAAACTATTCTGATCCAATGCAGCCTTTTTGTGCTGCGACTAAATGACGTCGTTCAGATTCAAAATCTTAACTCCGTTGGTGAACAAAGATTCCCTGACTGCAGCAGTACAACAGGGTTTTAAACACACGGCCATACACAGACTGCAGAGTGTACAAGGGTGCAATGGAGCTAAACAAGTGTTCTTAAAGCACAGTGACCGGTTGTGAAATCAGCATGATTCTGATGCATGTATGGATTTTTATACAGCAAAGTGTGTTTTGTACTTACACAATGATGTTGTTGATGGGGATATGGATGAGCTTGACAAAGAACCCGATGAAACCCATGATGGCAAACCCAATTGCTGTAGCCATGGCAATCTTCTGAAACTCTGAAAGAGGACAAAACTCTGTTAGAAACACTGAACAAAACTCATCTGTGTTCCGACATGAATTAAATGTCAACCAGAACTGGGCTTTTTTTTTTTTTTTTTTTTAAATACCTTTCCTGTCGGGTTTTGTGCATCTTTTTACAAGCCTTATTGAGTCTTTGACAAACTGCCGGCTGGGCTCAACAAACTGCATCACCTGATCCATCTTGTATGATCTGCAAGAAGAAAAAAAAAGTTGGGTCAAGATTAAAACATGAAAATTGGGCTTTAGTGCTGACGCGGACTCCTCAGTGGAAATGTGTATCGCTTCAGTCACTTATCAGTAAACTTAAACGTCGATATTCTTATTTAACCCATGTTTACTATTATATTCAAACATCTCTAAATAGTAAAAAATACGCGATATTAAGTCATTAAAATGAATTATTTACCACAACGACACTGGAAAACAACGTAACGTAAACTAACGCAGTGCTACGTAGCATTAGTATTCGTTGTTTAAAACAGATCAATAAGTCAAAAAAAATTTTAAAAACATGTCTAATGTCATAACTGTTCATGTTTTTAAAGGCAAAAAATACACAACTAAGAGTAAAATTCTTGTTATCTACCTGTTTTCGTGTAGCACCTCAACAGAACACAGTACGAGAAGAAATGGCCACGTCGCTTTTCACAGCTAAGGACGGAGGAGAGCTGACGTAGACTTAAACTGCGCATGCGTGGTTGTTTTCCCGGTTTTCCGCCTGTCTCTGCTGCCACCTATAGGTTAGGAGTTTTTACTGCAGGTGATTTTTTTTATTTATTTATTTTTTTTTTTTGTCAGCTGAGTTGTCTTAATAAATAAAATGAACAAAAGGTCTAAATTAATTCTAAAACAAGTTGTTACAAGAACTTTAAATTTTGCTGAAATTGTATGTATTTTATATGTACGCGTGTCATATTTCATTTATTACAAACATACTTATAGTTACTAAAGTTGTTCAGGGAGAAAATCAGCTTCTGAGTCCCTCATTTCTCACTGAGAAACACACAACTTTTTATTTGTTGGATAGTTATAATTATGATTATAATATGTATTTTTTTTTCCGTAATATTTATATCACCTTTGTTTTTAGGAGCCATTAAGTGTTCAGTAGACTGCTGTAGCCATTCTGGCTCAAACCACATTCTTGAGGTTATAATTACTCATGTGATTTAGATTAAGATCAGTTGTTTCTTTTTCTGGCATTTTTTGTCACAATGTTTTCCTTCCAGACAAACTAAGATGTGTTAGTAGCAGAATAATTATTGTATTTTAATATACGTCTATTTATTAATTTAACCATGAGTGTCACAAAATTCAGCCTTCACTTTTAGTGGCACTAGTTAAAACTTTAAAGTCTTTTCATTCAAGTCAACAAAATGCTTAGTTTAATATATATTTTTCAAAAATTGCATGACGTGATGTTGTCACTTTCTGTTTTAATGTATCAGGGAGAACCCACAGAACACACAATTAAACCAAAATCAGTGAAACAGCTCAACATTAATTGGATTTATGTTTCCTGTAATATTACAACCAGCTCTAAAAAGAACAGATGATCAATGCAAGATTTTCAACATGCACTCTCTTCATATTCAGAGGTAGAATTTTAAATAGAGCCACCTAATATTGTCTGCAGTCTTTCCCTATGTCCATTAAATTACCAAGCTTTAAGTTTTGACTGTTCTTTTAAACATCTGCAGGAGCAGAAACTCAAGGCCAGTCAGTAATAGCTGCACAAATCCAAGGCAAAACTGAACAACTTTAAGAACTGCGTTAACTAAGAACTGAGAATGAGAATATAAAATGAAACTCCTTGCTGTTTTCACAGGACTGCAGGTACGGTAGGTTTAGGAACTCCTTTAAAATTCACACTTTCATTCTCAGCATCTGGAAGCCTCTTTATTTATTCATACTTTGAATTTTGGTTGTGTTTTTGTGACAAAATGGAAATACAGCCAGTAATATGATGCTCCAAGGAGGAAAATCATCGTTGTCAGATGAAATATACAATGATAGTGAGCTTGTAAAATTTAAATATGTGTCATATTTCAAATACTTTAACTCCTCAATTCATTTTGATCCAAAACAAGACCATGCTTGAAGCTTATTCCCATGACGAAGAACCATCTGCTGTTTTTAGAGATGAAATAGAAAACAAAAACCGTCACAAAGTACATTTACAGTTAAAAATATGAAACAGGGACATTTCCAAACGTTAAATTTTACACTATACCGTCTTTAATCATGTTTTATTTCAACAAATAATTTGTTCTTAAATGGAAAAAACGAGTAGTTTTGGATTTTAATTCATGCTGACTTATGATTTTTTTTAAAGCAACCTTGCCATGAGACTCACTGATGGAGTTATAAAAAAGTAAACAGGTTCTTTTGCAAGATGATGTTCCCATAGAGGGCCCAGTCTCCATTACTGTGCAGGTAATTTGCTGCTCCTCACTGCCAGCTGATGCCAAGCATGTTGCAGCTGACCTCCCACAGCTTCTGGGCCAAGTCATCATCTGCAGCCGACCTGGAGCACCTCGCCGGAGCACAGTCGCTGAACACAAACAGTGACAGGAAGTGCACGTTACATGCAATGGTTCTGTTGTGCAATAAGTACATAGTTAACTAGAGAAATTTAATTTCCTGCCAAAATGCAGTGTGAATGATAATTGCTGAAGAACTTGCTAAAAATAAAAAATTATAAATAAAAACGCTGAAAGTAACTGAATGCATAGTTGAAATGGTAGAACAAGTCAAAGTTAGCAGAAGAACACATATTTACAGAATTAGATTTAAATAAAAAAAACAAGCACAAAATTTAGGAAATTGGCTTGAAAAGCTGTAATTAGCAAAAAAAAAAAAAAAAAGAGCTTAAACTGAAAAGAATCTCGAACCACAAGAAGGAAATGGAATAAGCTGAAAGGAGCTTGAATAAATGCGGAAAAGCTGAAAAAGCTAAATTTAGCACAAAAATAACCCAAATAAATAGTAGCTGAAATAGAAGAAAAAGCTGATACTAGATAAGCTGAAAGGAGCAGAAGAAGTTAATTAGGCTGAAAGTAGCAGAAATCACCATGGTAAACTTGATTTTTTTTTTCTGAAAACAGCTGAAATAGGCTAAAAATGGTAAAAGCTAGCTGAAAGGGTAGAGCAAGCTTAAATTAGCAGCTGAAAGAAACAATGTTTGTCCAATTGTTCTGAAAGAAGAAGAAATGAGCAGAAAAAAGTGGAAATTATCAGAAAAATGTTGAAATTGGCAAAAAGCTAAAAGTAGCTAAAATTGCAGAAAGAAGCTTAAACTACCAGAAGGAAGTGGAGAGCCCATTTTTTTGCTGAATTACGCAGAAAAAAGTTGAAACGAGTACAAAAAATGTGGAATTAGCTGAAAAAGCTAAGATTAGCATAAAACAGCTAAGTACTAGCTGAAATAGCAGAAATAGCTTAAACATACATAAACAAGCTGAAAGGGGCAGAACAAGCTGAAATTAGCAGAACAAAGTTAGAAGAAGAACAAAAATGTTGTAGTTAGCAGAATAAAGCCAAAAGAAGAAAAAAAAAAAAACAGCTGAAATTTGCTGATTTATTTATTTTTTTCCTTTTAATTTGCAGCAGGAAGCTGAAAGAAGCTGAAGCAGAACAGAATGTGAAAGGAGCAGTAAAAGGTTGTGAACACATCTAAAGATGTGAAGGAGGTCAAATGAACTCAATTCATTTTCTATGAGAATAAAGTGTCAGAAAAGTTTAAATATTTCAAAAAGCTAAAGTTGCATCAATATCAAAAGTCATAGCATCCTTCTCCTGAATGAGCTGAATGGTTTTGTTTGATGGTTTGTGGAAATGGCACAAACATTGTGGAACGAGAAAGATGCAGAAAAATGTACAGAAGACAAATGGATGACAACAGAGTGAACGCTTCTTGAACATTCACAAACACTCGTTGTGGTTTGGCTGATAGAAGCTCTGAGCAGCATGAGGCAGGTGCCTGGTGGCGAATCACCTGAAGTAGCCCCCACTCATTGTCTCCAGACCAGGCTCCACGGCACAGAAGATGGTGGTCTGAGCTCCCTCCACTGTGGTCTTTGTAAAGATTCTGAAAATCTTCACCGCTACCTGGATGCACTGATGCTGGTGCCTCCACAAGTCGGACTGTACCACCCCAGGGTGCAGGGAAAAAACACTCACCCCCGAACCTGCAACACACGAACAGACCCCTAAATGAGAAATTAATGTAGGTATAATTCTGACTGCTTTTCCTTTCAGCACCTCCAGTAACTAGAGTGAACTCCTTCAGACTGCACCAATTGATGTTTGTCTTCAGAAATGTGTGGGATTTTTCAAATTCACCTTGTAACCGCTCGGCAAGCGAGCGTGCAAAGAGGACATTGGCCAGTTTGCTCTGTCCGTAGGCCTTCATGGCGTCATAGCTCAGTTCGCTGTTGATGTCGTCCAGCCGAAGCCCGGTCCAGGTGTGAGCCACCGACGCCACGACCACGACACGAGCCGGCGCTGAACGCTTGATGAGATCGAGCAGCAGGAAGGTCAGGAGGACGTGACCTGAGGAAAGACAGGAAACACACATTTTAATGTTTTGTATCGTAAATAGTATGTTAATCAAACTAAGCAGCTCAAATTATTCACTTTTGATTTTCTTCCACAAGCTCATTAACTTGCACATAAGATGTTGTGAACTTTGCTTCTCAAACAAGATTAAAGAAAGAAAAATCTGTGAAAATACACCCACATTAAGTGGAATCTCCACAGTTCTGTATTTTATGTCATTTAATCTGCAGAAATAGAAAACAGTATGTGCTGGAAGTTAAAAGTTTAGCTAATTGAGGAGAAATATGCCAAATTATTTGAAAAATAGAGTGTTACAAACGCACTGCACAAAGGAAACTGCAAAAAATGTGCTATAAAGGTTGCAAATGTGTAAATGCTAAGGCTGTTTTGGAACTATGTATAGACCTGTCTGAAAGTGGGCAGTGCAGATTTCACACCAACAGACTGTGACAAAATAATGTTGAGCAGGAATTTTTTATTCATGCAACTTTATTTATAAAGGTTAGTCTCATTGAGCCTCAAGGACTCGTTTACAAGAGGAACCTGGTTTTAACAAAGAGTGATGACAACAATGGACGATCATAAAAGAAAGCAAATAAATTGAAAAAATAAATGGAAGAAAGTTATTTTTAACAATAAGAGCTAGATTATAAAGCGATGTCGAAAACTAGAAACAGGAACACGTCTGCGTTGGTTTTTCCAGGAACTTGATGTTTGAAGCCACTTAGAGGTCAAGGTCGAGAGCTTCAGGTCTTTTTTGTAAGATGTTCCAGGAAACAGGAGCAGAGTAGGAGAAGGTCCTATTGCTTAGTTCAGTTCTCACTGAGGGGACACTGCAGGTAATCATGTTTTGAGAGTGCACGCTGTAGCTGCACTCACGCAGAGACATGTAGGAGGAGATGTATGAAGGCAGCAGACCAAGAAATGATTTAAAG
>JAVCKU010000079.1:2872240-2891794 GCA_032273985.1 Hypsolebias coamazonicus
GGCACAGGTTTCAACCGTGAATTTTGGAGCTTTGACAAGATGGAGGTTTTTTCCCCGAGGTCAACCTGTTAGCTTAGCTCGTAGCTTAGCTGCTTTCAACGATCCAAAAACACGATTTTGGACAGTTTAAACAGATGTTAAAGAAAAGGGAGAAAGGAAAGGGTCAGTGAAGATCACTGGAGTTGAGACTTTTGTCATCCAGTGTCTTCAGTAGAAAGAGAGAGACACGAAGAAACGATAAAGCCGATAAACGAAAATAAGGTCGATAATTTTCATCATGCAATTAATTGATTTATTGTTTATCGCGACAGGCCTAATTGCAGCAACTTGGACTTAAAAAAAAAAAGAAACTTTTTATAATATGGCTCATCAGTATTGAGATACTTTGAATGCATGAATACTGCCTTTAAACTGCTGACATTTATTAAAACTAGATACAGAACCAGAATCCAGAAGTTGAAGGCTGGAAGACGCCGCTCTAATGGTAGGCAAAAGTCTAAGCCCCGCCCCTTCATGTAAACAAAGAGCCGTTTTCCCAACTAAAAATACAAATACACTTCCAATTTTTTTTCCAGATATTTATTTTGTTTATTTATAATCTTCTGAACTTGTGTGTTCAAAAGTGAATTTGTTTAAATACAGAGAGGTTTAAAGATTTATCTGAGGCTTTAATAAAGTGTCATGTGACACTTTGATTGACAAAGTGACAGCCTGTTAGCAGGTTTGGAGATGTGTAGGTGCGGTGGGAGTTTGTTATCAATGATTCAGTCCTGAATATGATATTTTTTTTGTCTAATTCTGACTTCAAAAATCTAATAACGCAACACCCCAAAACTGACTTTTTTTTTTTTTTTTTTAGCTTCAGTGTTGTATACTGGAGTCACTTCAAATTAACCAACAACAGGCAAAGAACATAAGAAAATTAAAACTTTAGGGGAAAAAAGTTTTTATCTTCTTGTCTTTGAAGGATTAATTTAAAATCTGCTTCCTTAAAGTCCTAAATTTTGTGCATCGTGCCTGCTGTTGGTGACATCACAAATGAATCAGATGAATATTATTTTATCTTTAAGAAATCATGCTTTAAAAAAACATCATAAAACCAATAATCACAAACAACTTCTGGAAGATAAAAACAGAATTTGCCTTTCAAATGATTTTAAACAATTCTAAAACGTCCCTTTTCTTCATCAAAGTCCACACATTAAAACATCATGAAATGAAGCAAACCTGAAATAAAATAGCTTACCAAATGCATAGCATTTGTTCTTCGACATCAACTGCACATGTGGTGCAATAAAAACTTTATCAATAAACTGTATGTACATGGTAAAACTGCTTTTTATGCAAAATGTGGTGGTGCTTCACCAAGTAAAACACCTTATTGTTTGTTCTTGTAAAAAAGCGATTCAGTCGGATTGTACATAGTCGAAAAAGTCATTTTCAGCCATAAAAGCATTGTAAATGTTTCTCCACATAGTGGATATTTGATATGAACGTATTGAAGAAATTAGATATGTATTGATGTTTACTTTTTAAGATCCAGTTGAAGTTTCCATGCTGCGATGCAGACTTGTGCTTTTTCAATATGAACTCCAGTTTCACATCCAATTCTGAGCATAATTACTCATCACCGTCCGAACAAACGAGGGCTGCTTTCTGAGAAAGTCTTGCAGCTTTCCAGTAAAAATAAATCTAATGCAAGAAAAAATAATAATAATTTGGGTTTCATACTGAAACCAAGCTATTGCTTTTGGAATTGATCTCAGTCCTGGCATCAAACAGCCTCTTTTTCTTTGTTCACTTTACCAGCAGCCTCTCCTGTATCATTTCTTGGACCGGTAACGTCTCTTCTCGCAAGGTGCTCTGGGTAATGCAGTTCCTTTGTGATCTCAGGCCGCTCTGAAAAAACGGCGCCGTCTCGCTTGCCTCCTCCTGGACAGGACTTCCGAAGTCGCTGTCCTGCGCGCCCTCGTCGCTGGTGCTGGACACCTGGCTGATGTAGACGACGACGACGTCGCCCGTAACGTTCATCACTTGACCGCTGGAGATGTACGTAGTGTTGTGGTGCCCAGAAACCAGACCTAAAGAACACAAAGGTTCTGAGATGAGAAATGCATTTAGTCAGAGGAAGAAAAGTTTTTTTTTTAAGTGAAATATTTGTGATATTTAAAAAAAATCCTCTGATTTCTGTGAGTTTCTCAAGGATCTGGTGTTTGTTTGTGGTTTTGTTTTGTATTACACTCTGTTTGAGGTTCATTCATTTGAGTTTATGTGCTGGTCGTAAACTCTTGATGGTCCTCAACAGTTCCTGGTTCCAGCTCCTGGTTTTCATTAGTAGTGAGCACACCTGTTTTCAATTACTCACCCTTCCCTGTTTATTTGCAGGAATAACTTCCTGTTAATTCTTGTTCATTCCGTTATTCGATGATGGGAATTATCATAGACATGAATACATAGACACCTCGTTGAGCAGGCTGGCCCGCTGCAGCGGTACATCAGAACATCCGCCATATTGGATGTGGCAGACCTGCCGGTCAACTAATTAAGGAAATGGACTGTTTGAGTGTTTACAACTACTAATGTGTGTGACACTTTTACTTTAGTGATAAATATAGAAATATTCATGCTGAACATTTAATCTGTGTCTATAGTAACCAGATCCTGCAATGTAGATGTGACGTGTGGATTTTCTGAAGGAAGAGCACTAACGTCCATATTTAACTGATTTTGATTAATCATTTTCATATTCACATTGATGAACATACTTGTATATATACACCACAGAGGGTATTAATTACACGCACTGTGTGTATGTGTGTGTGTATATATACATGCAGTCTGTGTGTGCATGTGTGTAACTTTGAAAAGAATAATTTTGCACAGCCTTTTTGGTGATGCCCCTCTGAATGAATGAGACATCTTCTCTCGCTTCACTTTGCCACATCCAATATGGCGGTGACGACGGCGTACAATTCAGCGCTCAATGAGCCATCTACGTTTATATGTCTGTGGGAATCATGGCAGCTCTTTTCCAGCATCCAGATCATTTAGCTCAGCTCCCCAGAAACAGACGAGTCTTTCAGCTCGGAGCTGTTTCTGTTCTGATGTGATGTGCTTGTTGCTTACACATTTATTCGTTCAAATGCAGGTGTTGACTCAGAGCCTGCCTCCTGCTGGCCTGCAGCCACAAATGCATGACAGCTTCATGACCAATTCATGGAATCACTATGAAAAACCTGGAGAAATGTCTAGAAGACCAAACGATCCCCCGTAATTATGACGCAGTTGAAGGAAGGACACAATCTTGGCTAACCTCAGGCGGGTTTGGGATATCAAACCCACTTGTCCAGTGGGTTTAATGACAGTGCAAAATGGCCACAGCTACACAGACTGACACATCATTTCCTTTAGAGCCACACTAGAGTTTCCAGCCATTTTTATCATGGGAAACTCAAAAAGTTTAATTCAAATACCTTCGGACGTATCCATTTTTCTTCTTTCATTCCGGAGCGTGACCGTCTAGAGTTTTCAATAAGCTCCACAGTGAGTGTAAAGTCCTCCGCACACACAGCGAGCTCAACATGTGTTTGGTAATTCACATTTGACCACATTAAATCTCTGATTCCCATTTGATGCCGCCTTCTGTCTGACTTTCCAGCCAACCCTCTGTGACTCACAGCCCATGTCTCATCTGCACAAACACACACACATAATCGTAGTCGATGCAAACGTGCTTCATTAATTCTTTGTACATAAACTGTAAAGCGCACAGGCAGACGCCCTCACACTCGAGTCAGTCTGTTTCTCAGCTCGGAGCTTTTCCGGGAACACCAGTGGTGTTGTGGTGGTGGTGGTGGTGGGGGGGGGTGCAGTTACCACAGCTTTGAAAACAAAGCTGAATGGAATCTGACTAATGCCTTCTGATTTATGCTTCCAGAATCCTGCTCTGATTTTATTTTGTTCAGTTGAACTGGAGCACAGAGCTCCACATCACCAGCAGCTAAGAAAGACGCCGGCTCAAACATCTCCTCGAACCGGCTTAATTCGTTTTTCCAGCTGGGCCAAAGTGCTTTTCAGCTGCTACCCCTGCTCCAGGGGTGGAGCAAACCCCAGAGTGTGGATGCACGGAGGCCTGCTGCATGATGGGAAATAATCTCAATGCAATACTCATAAGTGAGAGTCGAGAAAAAAGACGGCGTGTTTATGTGTTTTCTGTTGGGAGGGTTAAGTTACAAAAGCATTGCTCAAGCTGCACATCTTGCTTCAATTAAATATGTGGTCACCTTGCGCAACCCCGTGGAACTCTGGGTAAACAGGAGCTTCACCCTGTCGATGCTGCAGTTCACACTGATGCACAAAAATACACACAGCCTCAGCGCAGTGTTTGTTAGAGTGCGGTTCTGGTGGATCTCTAAAGAATCAAACTCACATCTATTTTTCCTGCTTCCTGTGTGGTCTGTTCCCCCTGGAATCTGGAGGCCAACGATCAATATGAGCTTTATTAAAACATTTTTCTTAGACATGATCAACCCTCTTGTTGTTGCACCGACACCAACCACAGCTACGAGCCGTATTCGCCTACCGACGCCTCGATCGGAGCCGACCGCTGTCGCTCCTCTCAGGACCAAACATCACCACGTACAGCTTGATGGACTCAGCTGTGTGTAAATAAGTTCCCCACAATGTTTTAGCAACACAGACAGATCCATGAGAAGAAAAACTTACAAGTTAAACAACTCAAGATACAAGTTTCCATTAAAATCTATCATTATAGGTTTGTGCTGTAACGGTTGATCTTATTTCTTCTATCGTAAGAAAACTTTTCTTAAAGGGTATAGCATTAACAGTGCTGGGATATGAAGGAGGCTGCAGTCATGGAAACACAAATATTGACTCACGGTATTCGTAATGAGCCTTTAGTATTATCTGACTGATACAAGGTCGTACAAAAACTATCCAGGAAGTATCCAGCTCCTGGAGGTCTTTGTCCCGTAAAGTTTAAAATTAGATTCTTAGAAGGTTTAAACAAAAGATAATGACTTCTTTGTTTCTTTTTTTAGGACTATTTTCTCAATTCAGACTCCAAGTGCAGTACTTCATGATTGTTAGTGTATGTGAACAGCTTTGTAAGCTGATCTCACATGCAAATCATTTTATTGAATTTAATGCACCAAATAAAACTAAATTATATCAGTACGTATAGATATAATATATATAATGTGTTTTTTATGTTTTATTATTATTTGTTTTTACTTTTAAGTTTGCTGTTGGGCAGCACGGTGGCTCAGCTGGTAAAGCTGTTGCCTCTCAGTAAGAACATCACCGGTTCAAATCCCGGCCCGGGGCTTTTCGGGGTGGAGTTTGCATGTTCTCTCCGTGCATGTGTGAGGTTTTCTCCGGGTACTCCGGTTTCCTCCCACAGACCAATGACATGCATGTTAGACTGATTGGAAACTCTAAATTGTCCCTAGGTGTGAGTGAGAGAATGTGTCTCTGTGACTGACTTGCAACCTATCCACGGTGTAACTCGCCTCTCACATGGTGATAGTTGGACGTGGGCACTACTGACCCCCGCGACACAAAAAGGAAGAAGCGGGTAAAAGACAATGGATGGATGAATGTTCGCTGTTGGAAATGATGAGTTAAAGATAATCTTGTAGACATACCTGAGGTAAGAGACGATTCAGCCAGTTGGCTGTGGAGGCTCTCCGGTGAACACCCAAGCTCTGACTCCCCCAGCTTGTCCTCTATGCTGTCCCTGCAGGAAGACCCCTGGCCTGTTTCTGACCTGGAGACCTCAGGGGGTTTGTCCAGGTAGAGATCCCCTGCAGATGTGGACCCCATCAAGGCGCTGACTAACATGGCAGGGGCTACGCCACTTTCAGCTGAGGTGGAGTGTGTACTCGTCACTTGGTAAAGTTCCTCCTGTTTCACCAGCAGATTTTCAGAGAAGTTGGACAGATCTTTGGGCCTCACTTGAGACGGTGGTACACAAAGTTCAGGGCTTGGATTTGGTGGGACTAGAGGGGAGGTGTGGATGAGCGGAGAAGAAAGAGCAACCAAAGATGTGACACACGTCTCTCTGTTGGATGGACCCATCTTTTCTTGAACCACCCTTTCGCCCACTTTTTCAAAGTCCCGTCTGTCTTTTTGTGTCTTTTCTCGATCTCGCTCTCCTTCAAGGCCTCCACATGAGCAGGTTCCTGACATCCCAGGAATCACAGCCTGGCTACAGTCCTCGTTTTCCCCTACTTCCAGCGGCTCATGGATCGGGATGACACAAGTACAAGACCCCGCCAGAAGTGTAGATGAATTCATGACCTCTTCTTCTGACAACTCCTCTGGTTCACCAGAGCCTTTGCTGTCGTCCTCTGTCACTGTTCTCTCCTTAGCCCCTCCATTTTCTTCCATTCCCTCCACGGAGGGCGGGGAGAACTTCTCAAAGGAAACCAAGGCAGGAACAGTGCACGGGGGCTCTATGTCAGGACTGTGGGGGGCTTGGAGGATGAGCTTGGTCACCTCACAAGGGGCACATTTGAAGCCTCCAGGACCTTCTCCTGCTGTTCCACTGTGGTAAAGAGGGGCCAAAGTCTCCTAGAATAATGAAAGGAAGGAAAACATTCAAACCCACTGCTGTAACATGATAAATTGTTGAGTCTGTGATTTTCTAAATTTGAACCTTGCAGAAAGAAACCCAAAAGTGGTTCACTGTATTTATCGTGCTTTTTACATCATAATTGCACCCAAAAGGTTTGTAACTGTAATTGAAACACAAAATTTCCTTGGCTTTTTAACAGAAATGTCACGGTACCTGCTGTATCCTGGTCCTCTTCAGATTCTGGACACAAGATCGCAGATTTACTAAATAAAAAAATAAAATAAAAAAACACAGTGAATCCAATTAGTCTATAAAATACAGAGAATAAGATCGCTGATGAGCTGAAGCCCACTGTGTTTCTACGTACCAGAGAGCAACTTCAGTTTGTCCTTGTAGCAGAAGAGCAGCAGAATGAGGAGACACAGAACTGTAATGACCGACAGCACTGAAACTAAAACCCAAGAGAACGGGGTAACTGTAAAAAATAAAAATAAAAAAACAGTTTGCTTTTGTAGTCTGAATTTCTGTCATTACTTAAATACAACGCAGACGTTTTACACCATAGCTCCATGACTCATTTCTTTATACTCTGAGTCCAAAGACCCATAATTTATTGTTCCATAGTGGTTTTTGTAAATAGCTCTTTGGGCTTTCTGAAGTCTTTCAAGTTTATTTTAACACTTTCTCATTCTAATTATTGTACCTCAGTGGTACATGGTTAATGGACTGTACTTATATAGCACCTTTCTATATGATCAAGATACTCAAAGCTCTTTACAACACAATCTATGCCCTCATTTACCCATTCATACAGCCCTCTACTAAAACTAATCAGAGCTTTATCACATTCATACACTGATGGGACACACATCAGAGACAATCAGGGGTTCAGTGTCTTGCCCAGGGACACTTCAGCATATGACTGCTGGTGGAATTGGACCCCCAACATTGCATTGGAGGACGACTGCTCTAACCACTCAGCCACAGCCACCCAAGCATGACAGTACAGTGTTAAGTGTGTACTTCAAACTATCTAGAAGGAGTTAGTTACAACCGAACATGTATTAAATCCCAGAATGGCATTTTTGATTCCAACTGTTTGACTTCCTGTTGGGTTTAAGCTCTAGAACCAAGAGACTTCTACTGTGTAACTTTGAGTTCTACATGCCAAACTAATTTTAATGTTCCAAGTAAAAATAGTTCTCAAGGTCACCAAAATAGGTAGAACCTACTTTTGAGGCCCTTTTTTGGATAATGCCATGACTAGACCTTCCATCCATCCCTTATCTTTAGCCGCTTCTTCCTTTTCGGAATACTGGTGCCCATATCCAGCAGTCACTGTGCGAGAGGCGGAGAACACCTGGACGGGTCTCCAGTCCATCACAGGGACACAGAGACAAATGAGACAAACAACCATCGTCTCTCACTCATGCCTAGGGGGCAATTTAGAGTTACCAATCAGCCTAACATGCATGTTTTTGGTCTGTGGGAGGAAACCGGAGTACCCACAGAAAAAAACCTGCACAAGAGGAGGTCTGTAAACAAGACCAGGCTGATTCTGGCAGATCCCGATCACCCACTCCATGGTGAGTTCAGGTTGCTTCCATCTGGATGCAGCCATCTGCTGCCCAGATGTAGGAAGAACAGACTGAAACTCTCATTCATCCCTGTAGCGATCAGGCTTCTCAACAAACAGTGATGATTTCGTGTTCTGTCATTGTAATGTCTTAATGTCTTGTCTAGTTTGAACGTTTAGGGTTCCTACTGACTGTGAAACTAATTGGCCCTTGGGGATAATAAAGATTCTTGAACTTGAGCTTTTCACAGAGATGCAACAGCTCTACCAACTGAGCCGCCCATGTCCACACCTCTAAAAATAAATATGAATAGGCAAATAATGACAAGCTACATCCAAAATGAGCCATAGCTCCACCTTCCGTGTTTGGGACAAATGAAAAACTATTCAAGAATGGATTTTGTGTGGCTCACACAACTGATTCCAACAAATCCTCGTTATTCTGTGACTCATCAGTGTGTGCTTAAGCTTCCCCATAGATAAACTGGTTATTACATAATTTTAAGGCTTTCTTGCATGTTTTGACATGATATGTTGCAGGTAAAGTCTTACCTGGGACATGCTGTCCACACACAGCATCAGCCTGAGCATTGCCGGGCTGCAGCTCTCTCCTGCCCTCAGCTTTACAGCTGGAGAACCAAGACAAGAGTGTGAACGTGATTTCTGTGCTAAAGAACATTTGTGTGTGTGTGTGTTTAAACTTACTTGGTCCACGGTTTGCATTGCTCAGCGTTGAGCATATCAGAATAAAAGCCTTCTTTACAAGCAACACAGACTGTCCTCCCGTATGCCGACCCTGAAGAGTAAACCCATGCATTATGGCTGAACTACCTGCGATGTGTTATATTTCTGCTCTGTGTTCGTATGCCTCACCAGGGTCGTCCTCAAGTCCACTGCCAGGGGGACAGCTTGGTATGAGCTCACAGAACTCACAGTTGATGTGGTAACACTGGCGGCCAGGCTGGCAGCGACACGGCTCCTCTTCCGTAAAGCTTTCGTTTTCCTCATTTCTTCTCACAAATCCCTTTCCTGGAGGTGACAACAAGGAATTTGACTTGATATGAAGGCTGAAGTGGCTTTGCTGCAGACACATGAAGATAACTCTGCTAATTCTGCTAATTTATTTTTCATTTATACATCCTCCATCAACAAGCATTTTGTAGAAGCTTGTTGACGGAAGATGTATTAATTTTCCATCAACAAGATGGAAGATTTATACATTATATTTTCTTAATCCAAGAAAATGTAATTCAACAGTGACAGCAAATTTTATTTTAATTGAAAACATTAAGACCAAATTAGACGGAAGGGGTGTGATTGGTGATGTGTTCCTTGATCTAACTTTTGACAGTCCGTCACGACATACTATTATTGAAATTATCAAAGTTTATTTGTTCATCTTTGACTATTCAGTAGATCAGCTCATACATGTCAAACAGGAAACAATGTGTTAGAATAGATAATAAAAATTAGATGTAGTTCAAAATAAAATAGGTGCACCCCAAGGTTATATATTGGGCCCTTTATTATTTAGTTTATGTATAAATGATTTAACAGCTGTATGCCCTTCTGATGCTACATGTCATTTATATGCAGATGATGCAGTAATCTATCCAAATAAAGTTTGTCTGTGGCTAAAAAATTCAAATCTTCATTTTAATGTTAGTAAAACAGTTTGCATGTTCTTATCTAAGTGCAAAACTAAGGATCCAATCATTACAGTAGATGGACAAATTCACCACCAGTACAAGAGTATAAATACTTAGGTATCATAATGGATTCACAACTTTCATTTAAGAAACATGTATTAAAAAAAGAAAGAAATTAAAATTTAATTCATGCAATTTTAAACATATTGGGAATAATCTGACATTAGAAGCTTTGAAACGATTTAAATGCTATGATTCGTTCTCAAATAAATTATTGCATGACGAGTTGGTCTCAGGCGTGTTGAACCACTACAACCAATAGAAAGACTCTATAAGCAGACACTGAAGACTTTAGACAAAAAAAAAAAAAAAAATCAAATTCTTATCATCCTTGTAAAATAAGTATGACTTTTTGAGATGGGAAAACATGATCATGTATTCAGATGCCATACTTTTACATAAAGTCCTTCATGGTTTGGCTCTGTCCAATTACATTGACAACCAAACATAACTAAAGAGCAGTTAGTAGGGAGACTGTAAAATACCATTTAGAAAAAGTTTTTCGGTTAGTCATCATTTTCAGTTTGGGCTCAAAATTCTTGGAATAAACTACCATTACCACTAAGAATTAAACTACCATTAGAACTAAGAATTATTACATCATTAAACTGTTTTAGAAAATCACTCAAGTGATGGTCCTTCCTTTGTCCCCGTTTATGATTGTGACTTAATTTATTCATTTGAATGTTTACTGTACATTATACCACTTTTAGCTATATTTAAAATTGTCACAACTTATAGGTCATGTAAGTTGCTATGTATGTTAATTGTATTTTTTTATCTCTTACATCAACCTGCTAGGGGACTACATATGAAAATTAGCCTCTTTGGCTAAATCTGGCATATTATTGTGATTTAATCATGTTGACTGATATGCATTGTCCCTTTATGAAATAAAGAAACTGAAGCTGCAGGTACTGACCGGCGTCGCAGTACTTCTTAGGGATGCAGGTTGTTGTTGCGGTCCAGCCAGGCTGATATTCATGATGGTTGCACTTTGAACACGTGGTCTGGTCAGATTCAGTGCAGTGAGACAACACACGCTCCCCTAATGACCAGCAGTTAGTGGGAGAGTGGCAAACAGGGGGATTTAAGTACAAAGTCTACAAAATAAAAGCTTTTTTTCTATTTCTAAATAGTGGATCCTTCTAGTGGACCTAATTCTAAATTAGGCTCATGTGTAAACACGTGCGTGTTTGTGCTATATTTAGTCAAACTGTTCCATTTTATCTTTCCTCTTCTATTTTTATCAATGCATTTTTTTTATGCCAGCTGACTCGTGAGGAAACGAGAAGTTGCAAATTGTCTCTACTTCCACGTTATTTTACTGCACCGTGTACATCCGTGTGTTGTTCTCACCTGGCTGACACATCTTGCAGCACCTGGAGTCTCTTAAGTAGTGATTTTCTTCACACTGAACAGATTTGGAGACTGCATCCTAAAACACACAAATGATGTCAAATGAATTTTGCACATTCACACTTTGTAGCAAAGAGGACTAAAAATAAATGCATATGGAGGTAGTGGTTCCCAAACCTTTTAGCTCCCAACCCACAAAACAATTGTGACAAACCCAATTAAACAGGTGCATTATATTGTTTTTATTATTTTACTACTATTGCTTTTATATATATATATATATTTTTTTTTTTTTTTGTTTAAGCATGCCATAAGCACTCGTTTTTATATGTAAGTTGATATCTGGACATTATTTCAGACCCCGCTTGATGTTTCAGAACACACAGTTGTAACCCAACATGGGAACCACTGTCCTAAAGAATTAATGACAACTTTTCTATGTATATGATGCTTACCTTTAACAGTATGGGTTATAAAACTTCATTTTCCTGATACAGTTTTAAGCTTTAGCACAGACATCTCCCTTTTTCTCGCTCACATTTTAAATCCAGGACAATCTATTGTGAAATAGCCTGCAGTAATAAGAGGAAGAAGGTGGCTGAAGTATTTCTAGGACATGCCCAGGAATGTTTTCCACCCTCTGCAGCAACACCTGACCACAGCACCAAACTCACACAGGATCCTCTTACATGCCACTTTAAATGAGTTAAATAAAATGGAGTGTTGTGCAAGTTCAGGTATTCTCCTAGTGATGGTCGGCAGGCTGTTGAAAAGTGCTTTTATGGCCACGCTGTCATTAAACGGCCCTGAATCATCTGCACTTTTTAAACTCAAGTAAAACTCGAGTTTCTCACACACGGAGCTCGCTGTGCACACCCTCCAGTCTCCATAAACTTGCGGCTGGTGAACTCCTCACCACACTGCTGAATTAGAGAATCCAGCTGTTATGACAGATGTGATGCCAAAGCCACAAACTCTATATAAAAGTAGATAAATACAAGCTGAAGGACTGAATGCACTTTGAACTTGGACCAACATCTTTCACCTTCTCATTCAGCCATTTTCAGCTTCTGTTCCCCATGTTTCATCATCTAGTTTACACCGGCACTGGATGCAGAGTTTAAAACATAAGAAGCAGAAAAAAATTATTCGAATTAGTAAACTTATCATCAAACCCATCTTTACTCATTGATGGTTTTCTAAAGTTCCCTGACAAAAGTCCATGTGACTTGTGATTAAAGTGCATGACATTAAATCATATTTATTTAAAATGGACTTCAACCTAAAGCAGGAGTGTCCAAAGTGTGGCCTGAGGGCCATTTGTGGCCCTTGGAGTGATTTTGTGCGGCCCATGACTGCAATTAAAGAATGGTTTAATGTTGACCATCAGGCTCAAGAGGTTGATGCAGATGTAGACTTTTAGATTTAATGGAGATGCTTTTTCATTTTAGGTTTAACAGCAAATCAGATTCAAATAACCTTTTCAAAATTAGCAATATTAAGTACAAAACAAAGATTTGTCTATAATTAATCCCTTTATCCTACAACAAACCTTCAGACCTACCAAAACTTAGAATTTTGGATATAAATTCATAAAACTTGGTTAAATATAACGTGTTTTCAAAGAAAATAATTAGAAATTGGACATTTAAAAATAATATAAAGTGGTATCATCGGCATACAAGTTGATCAACTTTTTCAGTGTCCCTTCAAACCTTCAATAAATCTGTTTTAACGATGATTTTTCAGAACTCCGATGGGCCATCTATGGTCCAAACGGGTGCTTGAAGCTCCACCCCCTTTTTTAAAGAACAACTACTTGTTTTGGGCTTTTATCTCTGAAAATAAATTAAAATGATCTTTCCAAGCTCAAGAAAACAAATAACAGCTAAAGAAAAAAAATTATTAAATAATTAAAATAAATAAATAAAGGTTAATGTTTATGCGGCTCCTAATGTTCTGGATCTACAATAATTTAAACTAAACGTTCAGCCATTCTCCAAAATATTGTTCAAGTTGTTAAGAGTTCAAAAATGAGAGGGGGGACCAAAACTTTTTAAACTTTTTTCTTAAATTAAAAATTTTCTGGTCGTTTCAGTTCTCGCTCACCTATGAAAATGTTTGGACCCCTCTTGACCTCAACAGCAGGAACAGTTAACTGCCTCCACTCGGAGCAGCTTTGTTTTCTAATGGTGCACAGCTCTCGCACCACTAATGACGAGCATGTGCTGCACTGGACGGACACAAGAAGGAAAAGTTTTGCACAGCTGCAAGTTGCTTTGAGATTTATTGTTTTTTTTAATCTAAACTTTATGTATAGTTATATAAGGTGATGTGATTTAAGTCACTACGAGTTCCCAAACGGAGGCCCGTGGTCTGTATGGACCCAAATGGAGACGTATCTGGACCCAGATTTTTTATTTTTTTTTGGACTATAATGTTTTGCAGAATAAAATTATTTAAAAATTATACGTAATTGTTTTTGTGCGATTTATTTATTTATTTATTTATTTTAACAATTTATTTTATGTATTTCCCCTATTTATGTGAATTCATTTTAGGTGGTGTGCATCTTTTTTTTATTTTTATTTTATTTTATTTTTTCTTTTGAACAATTTACAGTAATTTCCACATCTGGCACATCATGTCCGCTTCTTTCAGCAGACAGAGAGTTACAGGTCTGATAAAAAACTATGGCATCAAAATGACATTTTCCATGCAGAGTTATGTCATTTCAGCTGAAGACCACAGCTAAATATGCCAAAGAAACAGCATATCAGAACAGAAAATATGGAACATCTATGCAAAGGGCAGCCTCTGCCTGCTTTAGCTATAAATTCATGAATCTTAAACAAAAATAAGGAAATGGAAACTAGTCAAATAGATGAATAAAAATCAAATATAACACAAAGCAGCTGTCAGAGCACGTCTGCTCCTGTCACATTTAGAAACCATCTTTTTCCTGGATGTTTTGTTTATTGAATAAGGATGAAAATAAAAGACTTCCACCTTTTACTCAGCCCCATCAGATGTGACCGTGGCAGCGAGTGCATTCCATGAGCTCCCGGAGGACGAGAGGATTTGCATAACGGCTGCAGCAGTCAGAGGCACAGGGCCAAGAGAGAGACGGACTTTTACGCCTCTCGGCTTTTACTGATCTGTGATAAGGTGTTGTAAAAACATGTTGCTCAACAGCTGAAGCTCTGTGCCATGTTTGCACCTGCCATTATTCATGCAAATATAATAAAAACAAATCCCACCAAGCATCAGAAACAGATTTTACAAACTCTATAAGGATTTTTTCCCCTCAACAAAGACATTTAAAATTAAGTAAAGTGAGTAGAATTGCAAAAACTGGGACAATAATTTTGTAAAAAAGAGAGACAAGGTAGACAAACCATTTGCACAAATGGTTTAAGTTTACACAAATTCAAGTCATTGCACAGATCTGAACCACAAATTCCAAAAAAAACCACATTGGGCACTAATGGTTTTTGTTTTAACATCTCAGACAAGTCCTCCTGGCTCCACACTCACTTCTGTTTTGGTTACAGAAGTTCTGTTATCTGGCTGCAGTCACTCAAATTTGGATTTTCAGGAATGAGGCTTTGCAGCAGTTGCTTAAATTGAAATGACGCCAATTGTGCTGATGCACTTTAGAGATATAAGAAACGATTATGCGACTGATGAGAAATAAAAGTGGAACCTGCAGCCAAAGGATGGTTAGAATAAAAACAGACTGACGGATGGATGAGAGCGTTAACGCGGGACTAAAAGCTGGAGAGGTGTTAAAAACATACATGCAGCCAGCAAGTCAACAAATCCACTGAATCACAGCATTTTCATGAGTCGCTGCCCTCGTTCTTGAGCTGTGAACATCTTGAAGTGATGTGTATTGCTCAACGTCTTAGAGTTGGAGAGGAACTTGGATTGGAAGAAAACCTTCAGCGTGAACGAGGAATTCTACGGGGATACTGTGAGTCAAGAATGGCAAGACCACTGTGAGAACAAGCCTGGGCCAAAGATCTGCAGTGTCACCTAAAAGCCTAGATGGAAACTATTTCTTTTCTTCTGCATTCTGACTCTTTTCCCAGAACTCTTTCAGGATATTTTGGGAGAAGAAGAGAGAGGAAAGCATGAAAGTTAGGAGTGTCTGTTTCAGTCAGAGGGGCAGCCATGCTGACTTTACAATAAAACTTTAGAGATCTGGTGCCCACCAGTCCCACCACTGCAACCACATCTTAAATACCACCACACCTGGACGCTGTTCCAGCTGCTAGGGGAGAAAACAAATGGAAAACATGGCACGGATCAGCTGCAATATTAAAAACCTAAACGTTAGGTTTTCTGGTTGGCAAAGGAAGGGGACAAATAGTGTGATCGTTTAAAGAGCCCGACGAGGGAGCATGGATGGACTCCAGTGAAGCTCTTGATCCCATCTTGTTGTGCGTTTGTGCAGAAAAAGAGACTCAACCCAAACTTAACGGATTAAAGTTGTGCGTAAAAAAAAAGCGACTGGTCATCCTTTCCTGGAGAATAAATGTGCAAACAGTTTGCAGCTGTCTAATTATACTAAACTATATTTAACCCCATGGCTGCATTATTGTGATAAACACTGCTGAATTAACTTACACGTGTAATAAAAACCCGGTTTACCTGCGCGTAAAAGATGACCATGACGCACAAGATGATCCAGCCGCGGAATATCCAGCCAGAGGAGAAGTTCATCCCCATCTCTGCAGATGTAAGACTCCTCCAGAGGATAACTCGTCTCTGATTGTCGCACCACGCTCAGATTTCACTTTTCCAAAGCACGCTCACTGGTGATCACTTCTTCTTCTTGCGTGCGCGTCTGGAGCTACCCGTTCCCACGGAGCTTTCAGGGCATTCTTCCTGTACCTTCATCCCCTGGTAGGAATCAGCAGCTCCTGCATGCCCTCTCCTCTCTCCCCCGCTGTCATCCAGGCGTTGTGAAGGAGGCTGCAAGCAGCAGCTTGTAAAAACTATGCGTGCAGGGAGGGGAGGAGGAGAGGCAACTCCTCCCACCTTCCCATGCGCAACTCCCCCCCCTTACAACTCCCTTTTGGATCTGCCTGATTGGAAAATCCTTGGATCTAAAACAGATTCTGATTGATTGTTGACAATGACAGAACTTTTGGGTAAAGCTTATATTTTCAGGTGAGAGGTTGGAGAAGGTCGGTCAATTCTGATGACACAGCTGTACACCTGTAGACACAAAACAGAACAGGTTCACCTTTTTTACTTCATTCCCATTTTTTTATTGTTATTAATACGTATACTGTACATAAAAACGTTTTTTTTTTTGGTAAAGAAGTGGTTTCCAAAGTTTGGGTCATGACCCCTTTAGGTCCTGACACTCCACGTGAGGGGCCTACAGGATTTCCAGAAATAAAATAAACTGACTTGCAAACACTTTTTATATTTATTATGAAATATAAAGAACAACTATAATATAAAACTGTATATATACATTTAAATAATATAAAAACGAGTCATAACTGGATAAACATGTATTGGTTAGCAGTTCACACAGACAGTGGTTGTGAGTCTCTGACATTATTTTGGCAGAAGTTTAGGATCAGCTGTTCCAACAAGTCCTTTGATTCTACTTTTATAGTTTTCTGTTTGCGTTGTAAGATTTTAAACTGAGCCAATTTTTAATGAATTTGACCTGATTCTGATGTTTCTGTAATTGTTTTTATCAGTTCTTTGAATCATCACCCTTGTTTTTGTTTTTTAATGCCACGTCTTGGTATTGAATATTTAGAGATACATGTAGTTGGAATGATGAATCGAGGGGGTTGGTCAGTAAGTATCATTTTAATGATTGTTGCTTTTGACACATTGTTTTTTTTTTTTAAAAGGCCTGCACAAAGAAACATAAAATAACAAAAAATAAAATCCAAACAATTCTGAGTACGGCCTTTTAAAAAAAACGTGGAAATCCTTCATTTGCATATCAACTATTACCGTATTTTCCAGCGTATAAGTCACAGTTTTGTGCATAGATTTGCGAGTCCTGTGATTCATATGACGAAGCGACATACACCTTTTTTTCCCATATTCATAACACAATTTTTTTGACCGATGCTTTAAATTTCTAAGGACTGCAACAGCGAGTTGAACTCTGGAGAGCTAGTGGCTCTGGCCATGATGGATGGATGGTGCCACGCTGCTCAGATGAAATAAAGCTGTTTTGACCATTAAATTAACACAACGGGTCGGCGGTGACATAATAAATGTGACTTGTACACGGAAGCAACTTCTGTTTTTTCCTCTTCATGATGCTTTTATTGACTGATGCAACTTATACTCTGAAGCCACTTATATGCCGGAAAATACGGTATTTCAGGTTGCAAACTAGAATTATTACATTACAACTTAAATGCACAACATTGCTGCAGGAGGTTGCCACGTGACACTTCTTGCATCATCACACAAGTCAAGTGATGACCTCACACCAGAGCTGGACCCGTGCAGCTGCCGTCCACTGGTGGTAAAGCATGCGGTCGCTTTGAAAAGGTTTCTCCTCCTACAGGACGAGGGTTCGGTAGACTTCTTGGAATCTGGGTCCAGATAACAGCCACCATCATCTCCACAGTGCACAACAGTGTGTTTTATAACAGTTTAGCGATTGCCTCCGGGAACTACAACTGTTCCCTATTCCCAGCACAAACAGCACTGCTTGTGTTCCCCTCTGGATTTGCATAGGCCGGCCTGCTTTGGCAAGTGAAGAAAGAAGGTTAGAGAAAGTGGAAAACATGTTCTCTTCAAGTTGACAGTTATGCAAATTTTAGATCGAACTGTAAGTCCAGGGGCAATTTGGTTACCTCAAGAGAGAGGGTGGGAACAATAAGAAATTACAAAATCTTTGTTCAGTGAAACAGAAAAAAAAAACATAAAGACATCAGGTTATGTTATAAATGTTCAACAATGTTTTTACATGATTCATCTTAAAACAAAATACGGGGTTTAACTGGGAGTGTGAGGTGAAGTCTAACTGCCTGTTTTTCCAAGAAAACCCAACATGCTGACAGAAGCTGTTTTACGTTGGGGGCTCTGCAGCGTCCACAGCAGCAATTAAGATTTAACTCTTGGCAATCAAAAACCTCAGCTCGACTCTGAACGCACCACCAGATCACCCAGTGACAATAAAATCAAATTGTTGGCAGATGACAGGTCCGGCTCACTTTAAACACTTTCAGGTGCTTTAACTTCACGAGATGGAGACAAGAATAAATCTCCACCACCGTCTTTAAACTCTTAAAGACCTGAACTTCAGAACCACAAGTATGAGGAGCGTGCTGCTTAGTATCTAAAGTCAAAGTTCACAAATCGGTACAAATCGCTGAAGGCTATTCATTTAAAACAGACTCGCTTCACAGAACAAAGGAGCCACAGCCTGGTTTGGTGCACAACTTTCAGAAGAGGATTCAAGGATTTGGTTTGATTTCCCAACAACAGTGAGGAAAAAAAAAAAAACAAACTCGCACATGAACCCGGACAAAGACACAAAGCAGAGTGAAAGAATGACGTTCAGTCACAGGCACTTCGTTTCAGTGGTTTTAGGATTGGCTTCTTTGCTTTGGAGACAGATGGGCCGTGAGTCATCACCGGCGTTAGTGAGAACTCGTTAGTTGAACCATTTCTACAGAAACATAAAATGTTAAGTTTTAATAGCAATCAAAGATGTTTAAAACAAATCCAACAGGTTTGAACACATTTGTAAGGGTCTCAGATGGACAATACACCCGTAATATCTTGTTTCACCATCACTGCAGTGAAAGCTGCACAGAGGCAGCTGTGGTTGAGTGGTCGTTCTCCAGTGCAAGAGTTGGGAGTTCGATTCCACCAGCAGTCACATGCTGACAAGACACTGAAGCCCTCACTGCATCTGATGTGTCCCATCGGTGTTTGAATGTGATAAAGCTCTAATGGGTAAATGAGGCACAGATTGTGTTGTAAAGAGCTTTGAATATCTTGATAAGTACCATCCATTTACCATTTACAAGACGGTCACTACTGTTCCCAAGAGTTGCAATCCCAGCAAACTTTCTAAAGAGCTTGAAATTCCCAAAGACATGGTAGAGCGTCACCTTCGACTGCACTTCCTCGGGTTAAACGCAAAGAAATCCAAACTCTGACAAGTCTGCGACAGTCCCGGTTGCATAAATCCTCTTCTCTAAAAATAACTTTGCATGATTTAGGGTTGCAAAGTTTCACACGAAACAAAAATCACAAGACTTCTGAAGCAACGTTCTTTGAGCAGATGACCCCAAAGTGGACACATT
>JAVCKU010000079.1:2947572-2958206 GCA_032273985.1 Hypsolebias coamazonicus
CTTGCAATATTCTAAACAATGTTTCTAAACTAAATGTTTTAAAAGAGAAAAGAATATCATGATTTCAGCTCCCTGCCTCCTCTGCTCTTTGCCACCTGCAAGCGCGCTTGGCCACGCCCACTTTTACACTCTGCATGGTGAACATCTGATCAGCTGGAGCAGGAAGCTTATTTTGCAGCTCTGGGCTACACGAATATGCAGCAGATGCTAAATTATTTAAAATAAAAGTTGTTTTAAACAAAAATTCTATGTCGATTGTGCGGCTCATCCATTTGTCAGCCAATTGTGTGTCATGTCCAATCTTATTTTGAAAAGCTGCGATAAACAAATCGCAAAGTAGCGAGGGGCTATACAGTATATCAAGCATTTTCTAAGACATTTTTGGATAGCTTGTTAGTCTGGTCAGGAATAAACAGTTTCATCAAACTGATGTTGGTTAGAGAGCTATCCTCAACAGGTAAGATATTAATTGTTTATAACCGTTCCTTGCCTCAAAAGATAGTCAATCTCATTAAACGAATTTAAAAAAAAAGTCCAACGCACTCCCCTGAACTACTTCTTGTGCTGCATTGGTTAGAACACTGTTCTGTTTATATTTTTGACCATGTGACTTTTAAAAATTATTATTATTGTTTTGTAATGGAGTGGTATTTTTGCTCTTCTTGATAAGTAATGCAAATAAAAATACCCTCGTCTGTAACCAGATTCAGTTTATGTTGCTATTTTCCACCATTACTTGGTTACATGCTGTAATTTTTTCTTTTTTAAAAAAAAAAAAAAAAAAAAAAACCTTTTTGCAAACTGCATTTGAGCTCGACTCTGAGGTGATGAACTCCCGCCACCTGCTGGGTTTTGTTTGCTCCACACATCACTGGTTTGACTTTGCAACGTCAGGCCAACGGTAACCGGAAGTACAAACTCATTTTTCACCCAGAAACTTCATGGAAATGTTATAAGAATACAAACAAGAAAAAACAAATGCATACCATATTTATCTTTGTATTGTCCAAGTGTGACTAAAGCCGTTTAGTTTCATACCTGAAGATAAAACAGCTACTTCCTCCACATCTTGTTAAACATCACCTTAAGCATCGTGGATCTCCACCTTCTTTACCCAGCTTGTCAGAGGCCCCACCTAACATCCACACACATGCACCCCCCTCCTCACTCACACACACCTGGTGATCTTTCGCTTCTCTTTTTTTTTTTTTTTATGGAGCTGGGTTACTGTTTAACATCCACACCCTGCTTTGAGTTTGTTTTGTAAATCGATCTAATGACAGGACTATGATGGCGCCATCCAATGTGCCGCTTCATGAATTATAGGCAGCTCGGCTCGCCAGTCTTCTGTTCCAATGTTGTCGAGCGCCTTGCATTGTCCCAACGCTCCGTGTTCTTTAGGCCAAAGGCGCTGATCGATGTCCGACTGCAGCGGTGAGCCTGGATAAATACCAGACGGAAGCAGAACCACAGGTAGGTCCAACTTTCCTTCAGTGTTTTGGAAATGAAGCGAGTACAGTGAGAGCTACTATGGTGCACTGACCCCAAAGGGGAGCTCTTATCAGTGGTTAACATTGTTTTGTTGCCCATTCCCCCAAATCACGTGGTTTTGTTTTTTCAGTAGCAGCAGTTCAGAGTTTTTAGTATGCAACATGCAACATGGGCAGGTTGAAAACAGATAAGAATTGCCACCAACGCTGCGCCGTCAAGATCATGTGATGACCACCTTCACATGGAGAAGGACACAAACAAGAACACACAGATCTAATTTGCTCTTTTGGAACTTTTCCTTTTATTATATTATGAACTATAGTAACTATATTATTACTTTAACTATGTACTATTATATTATAACTTTATTATGAACTTTGTTTTACGCAGAAAATATAGAAGGCAGACATTTTTTACACTGAATAAAGTTATTTGTGTAATAGAAGAAAATTACCATAATTTCAGGCATATAAGCCACAGTTTTTTTGCATAGATTTGCCCGTCCTGCAAATTATATGCCAACACAACTTAAATACTTTTCTTTCATATTCATAACGCAATTTTTGACCGACGCTTTAAATTGCGAAGAACTGCAACAGCGAGTCTTCCCGTGCGCACTCGCTTCACTCAGCTGGTGCAGGCGGAGGAACACTGGAGAGCTAGCAGCTCCGGCCGCGATGGATGGATGGATGGAACTACTCCACCCAGGCGAAATGAAGCTGTTTTGATCATTAAATAAATGAATAAATGTGACTTACACACCAGAAAATTCAGTAATAAATTAATAAGTTTTGAGGGCTTAAAGTTTTTTTAAACTTGCAAAAGATTTATATGCTCACCTGAAACACTGAGACAATCAGAAATGTTGACTGAATTCAGATTGAAGTGTGAGCCATATTATATTTTTTACATATATAGTGTGTTGCTGTGTGGGACTTCAGCTATAAACAAATATATTATTTGTCATACTTTGTTTTTTCTTGTGCATTGCACAACGTTAGCCTCTCATTTTCTGGAATGGAAACTGACAGTTTAATCTGATTCTTTTGTTTGATTTTAGTTTTAATTACAAATGTTAATACCCAAGCATGTAAAGTCTGGTAGGGAAAGTATTCTATTGTCGCTTTAGTTTCAGGAAGTAGGATTTATAACAGCCACATGGGTGGCTGGTCATCATGTGGGACTATTAAAACCTCTAGTTTAAATAGAGGTGCTGGGATTATGACCGGTTCACACACAGATTGCCTTTTAACACAGCGTTTATGGCTGCAGGATGCTTTCCGTTGATAGGCAGAAGCAACGTTTCTGAGTAACTGAGTCCTGGAACACCTGTTTCTATGAATGTATCAATCCAGCTTTATATACATATATATTCCCAATACTAAACCTGCCATAAACTCTTAAAGAAAAAGAAGGTTTACCGTATTTTCCGGCCTAAAAGCCGCATCTTTTGGCACAATTTGCACACCCTGTGACTTAAACACCAGAGTGAAAAAAAAAAAGTTTTATGAATATGGGAAAAATCCATAAATAAGTCATTCATTCAACCTTTATTTAGGCAGGTTAATCTCATTGAGCCTCGAGGCCTCATTTACAAGAGAGACCTGGCTACAAACTATGACAACATTAACAGTACAGCAATAGATAAAAAAAAAAAAAAAAAAAAAAAATTTGGCTTGGATATGACCGTTTTCATTCATTCTGACGAAAAATATGGAACACTACTATTTTCAGCTGCTAAATGGCACTTGAGTTGTATGGCATGCCGTTGTGTGATTATTAATGACGCAATCGGATTGCCATAGCCTGCCACATTCGTCCAGCTCCAGGATCTTGCCTGGAGCAATGCAGCTGATTTGACAATTGAAGTGCATTTATTAAGTAAAAGTTCAACTGAGACACCTTTGTTATATAGTCGAGCAAACTACAGTAATTTTTTAAGGTGCTTATCTTGCTAAATTTTTAAGAAATGCGCAGCAACTCGACCCTCTGGGGGCTCCTGCTTCTGCACGTCAGCTTTTAAAAATGCAGCCGATTTGACTGTCAAAGTGCATTTTATTAAGTATAAGTTAAACTAAGACACACATTTACTATAATTCTGAGCAAACAAATGATTGTTTTTAAGTGTTAATATCGTTAAATTCTTGTTAAAGTCCTCCCATGCACATTCCTGTGGCCGCCATTTGGCAGCCAATTGATTTTTGGCACAACACCGGCCCACATTTCCAGGTTCGGCCCACATTTCCGTATTGTCTGCGGCGACGCGTAACAAATGCGATGTGTCAGCGGTGATGCATAACAGATGAGACTTATACGGCAAAGCAACATGTTTATGGATTTTCCACTTTATTAGACATATTTGGACTGATGCGACTTATAGGGCAGCGCGACGTGTACGGCAGACAATACAGTAACTGAAATTGCTGACTTGTGTTTTATGAGACACATTTTGCCAGTAAAGAAGAACATGTCTAGCTCATCCATTTCTCTGTTCTGAATATTGTACTTTTATCAATACAAATGATCGTAGAAGTGACTTTACTTCAAATTCAATCTATTATTGGAAAAAATGTCAAAGGAAATCATCTGTAATCTCATGAGGTGTGTTCACTGCATAAATATGTTGAGGATGACTTCCAGCTGCTACGACGATTTTAGCTCAATGTACAAAAATGGGATGAAATTACATTATTTTATGTGTTTGCTGATTTTGATTGGCTGTTGTAATCATATTTAATTGGGTCCACTTGAAAAATTAATCTCTTGTACATGTGCACCCACTGATTGCTTCCTGAGAGTTTCACCATGTGGGTTATGAGTTATTTTGTTAACAGACAAGGTTGACTTTAACTGTTAATGCCAACGTCTTACGAATAAAGATGGAGCAACGTGACATGCTTGAAGTATGTGAGGTGTTCAGTACCACCACACCAAATTTCAACTCCATCATTTTCTAACTGGCTGAGTTATGGCCATTTCTGCGTTTTGTAAGCTCGGTTGGCTGAGGCAGCCATCTTGAATTGGGTCGACTCCGTAAGTTAATCAGTTGTAGACGTGCATCAAGTAATTATTTCCTGGGAGTTTCATTTTTTTTTTTAAATTCCAGAGCTTCACAATATATTGTGCCAACAGACAGACGCAGTTAACGGCAAAGTTTGAAAAACAAATCTCACACGAGCGTTTAATGCTCAGTCTTCTAAAAATGTCCTGCAGATTCTGCAAATGTGATGAGCCAGTAAGTGCAGCCAAACTACGTGGTTAAAATATAATCTGTCCTCTCTCTCACACCCACAACCTTGAGTCCTGCCTCTGTTTATGAACCCTTTATTCACCCATAGATATTAACTAATAGAGCCTGTGTACAATTATTGTCTTCTTTATGTAATAAATTACTAGAATATATAATCCCTGGGCCTCTTCACTGTATTCCTCATTGGGCCTCTTGTCACAGATCCAGGGCATCAAATCATCCGTAATGCCGTCTCTTATCATTTACAGCCTTCTCTGTAACAATGCCCAAACTGATTAAACTCTAAAACACTCAGGAAGATTTAGTGCAACGAAAGCTTCAATGTGCTGGGTGAGAATATTTAACTAGTCGGTGCCCAGTCAGAGAATGATTACAGCATCTCTGTCCTAAAACAGGAAGGTGGTAGTGGGGTGGTCATTTCATTTTTGGTTTGCATTTGAAAGTCTCTGGTTCTCCAGTATAATAACCGTTAGAGGCGTGACATGTATCAAACGATTAAACAGCTTTTAGGAGTTGTTTTGATGCACATTAAATATAAAACTAGTCATGTTATTACTATAAGCAACTAGAGAAAATCGCATTTCCTGCAAAGATGCAGTATTGCAAAACAGCTTGCTGAAAAACAGCTGGAATGGAAGAAAAAGCCTAAATTAGCAGAAGAATGCAGAAAGAAAAAATATTTGCTGAATTAGGTTTAAAAAAGGTTAAAAAAAAAAAATGAGCACAGACATTAGGAAAGCCTCTAAAAAAAAGGTGAAAACCCTACCAGAAGGAAGTGGAAGGAGCTGAAATGAGCTTAAAAAAATGTGGTCTTGGATGAAAAGGTTAAGATTAGCATCAAAATGGCTAAATTCATTCAACCTTTATTTAAGCAGGTTAATCCCATTGTGCCTCGAGGACTCATTTACAATAGAGACCTGGTTTCAACAAAGAATGATGACAACAGCAACTGCAGATTTTCCTTTGACAATCAACAATAGACAATCATAAAGAGAGGCATACATATTTTTTAACAAGTTAAAAAAATATGCCAAAGTAGCCAAACAGATAGATTGTAAGGCAAGTGTAGAAAACTAAAAACAGAACATGTCTGCAAAATAAATAGTAAATAGTAGCCGAGATAGAAAAAGCTGAAACTAGCAGAAAAAAAAAACTGAAAGGAGCACAACAAGGTCAAATTAGCAGAAAGAAATTAATTTGGCTGAATGTAACGGAAATTACCACACAAAACTTGAAGCTATCCGAAAATTGCTGAAATTGGCAGAATCTATCTGAAAACAGCTGACATTAGCTTAGAATGCTAAAAAGGTAGCTGAAACATGCTTAATGTGAAACGTGCAAGCTTAACTTAGCAGATGAAAGCAAAAAGAACATGTTTGCTGAAAGAAGCAGAAATGAGCACAAAAAATGGTGATTATCTTTAAAAAGCTGAAATGAGCATTAAAAAAAAACAGCTGGAAAGTAGCTTAGAAAGCAGAAAGAAGCTCAGTTTACCAGAATGATGTTGAGAGTGCATTTTTGCTCATTAAGGCTGAAAAAAAAAGTTTAAACGAGTGCAAAAAATGTGGAATTAGCTGAAAAAACTGAAATAGCAGAAAAAGCTGAAACTTGCAGAAATTAGCTGAAAAGAGCAGAACAGAAGAACAGCTGAAAATAGCTGAGAAAATGTTTAAATTTGCAGAAGGAAGCTGAAGCAGAACAAAATGTGAAAGGAGCAGTAAAAGGTTGTAAACACATCTAGAGATCTGAAGGAGGTAAAAAGAGCTCAGTTCATTTTCGATGAGACAAAAATGGCAGAAAATGCTAAATATTTCAAAAAGCTAAAGTTGCACCAAAACCAAAAGTCACAGCAGGATTGTCCTGAAAGAGCTGAACGTTTTAATTTAGGATTTGATGAAATAGCTGAAAACTGTGGGACGAGATAGATGCAGGAAAATGTACGGAAGACACAAGGATCACATGAGAATGCTTCATAAACTTTCACACACTTATTACAGTACTGTAGTTTAGCTTTATTTGAATGTGTGCACGTCACCAGCCACCTTTCCTGCCATATTTTAAACTGAAATCATGCAGAGAAAACAGAAAGTTAGAGCCCATTCAATCTACTGTGTAAACTTTGTGTGTAGTTTGAGATATTGTGAGATGCACTTATGTTTATCAGTTTCTGCAGCCATCTTGCAGTATTTTGACTCCAAAAGTTAAAGGCTTTTAGATGAACAGCTGGTGATTAATTTCTGGACGTCTTGTTAAAATTTGCCAATTGGTTCATGAGATATTTTGCTAACCAACGGACACAGTCAACTCGAATAATTCACATCAATTTTTTTTTTTTTAATTGTATGATCAAATAGTGTGTATGTGTTGATAATAGTTTCCATACTACCACATCAAATTTAAACTAAATATGTAATTCTTGTGTTTGATATATGGCTGCTTACCCCTGGATGCAAGAGATTAAAACTGATTAATCATGTTCTTTTAACATACACATACATAATCATAGACATGCGTCAAATAAAAAAAAAATAAACTAAAAGGTTAGATGTAAAATCAAGACGTCTGTGTGTGAGGGGGTAGTTTTCCATTTAATTCTGTATCTTTATAGACTTTATCTCTTGAAGTGATAGCGATATTACTTTAGTTTTGATTAGATTAAGAATCCCAGCACAAGCACAAATCCACACATGTAACAGAAACAACAAGCGTTTCAACAAAACAATACAATATATATACTTTTGTGCATCCATTCACAAAATCTTATGTACCCATGCACCTAAAGAACAAGAAGTTCTCTCCTAATAAGCCATATTGTCTCGTAAAGGAAAACAAATAGTGAAAAATGGACTGTAAAAGGGGGGAATAACTGGTGCACCGCTATCTCTTCATCCCTGTGATAAGTGTGAGAGAACAGAACAGATAAGTAAGGTACAATAAGGTAAGAAGTCTTGGCTCCAGCTCCACCCTACTTTTTGTTTCATGGCCCAATCAGATGAGCTTATAGACCTGTTATGCTAAGGATCCCTCGGGTCGTGTCGGTGAGAATTAGCAGAAACTGAGATAGGGAAACAGAAACAAAGAGAAAGAGGGACTGAAGAGAAAAACAAGCAAAGAGAAGGCAGCTGAACTTGAAACTGGAATGAGATATCCTGCTGCTCCTCAGAGTAAATCTCTGTTAGATATGGAGGTGGCCAACTATTGCGATGGCCTGGACCCATCGTACAGCACACTGGGCTTTGAGAATGCAGAGGTGCTTTACGGAGGAGGAGGTAAGTGAAGACCCATACAGAACACCTACGCACAAAAAACAAAAAAACTTGAAACAGAGGTGAAAATGATCTGATGTGAAGCTGTGGCTCACATATGTTATGACAGTGTGTAAATTATATGCATGTATACACATGTGCCATCCATGTATGTACTGGCATCACACTGCTGGAGACAAAAATGATTAAAAACAAACGAGCAAAGGACTTTCTAATGAGTTTTCTTGATTCCCATTTGAATGTGTGTTTAGGAGCAAACTGGATGTTCTAGTGAGAAACAGGGCCTACAAAAATGTTCATGGGAAAGACTCAGGAACAGAAAAGTTTTTTGAGCATTTCATGACCAAACTCACTGTCAAAAGTTTTCAAAATAAGACTCAAGCAAACCAGATTTCTGGAAAGTGGTACTGAGGATGACGGATGTCAAAAAAAAAAAAAAAAAATTGAGTCACATTGAGTGAAGAGGAGTTTTGAAGGAAATAAGGAAGGAAGAACAGCCGTCTGTGTGACATACACGTTAGATAGAAAATGAGATTGTGTTGCAGAAGGTAGCAAATATTTCAATAAAAATAGAATTGGGCACAAGATATATTTGAAAAGCAGTAATTTTATGGTATGTCAAAGCTTTTAAGACTAGAAAGGAACAGTGAAGACATATCTACATGAAGTACATTTCAATATCAAATTTATGTCAACATGTACAGTGCAAAGGTCTAAAAGCACATTAACATATTTATTCTAAAACATCACATCAACATATTTATTCTAAAACATCAAACAATCAAAATGAAATATGAATCTTATCTAAGACTATTAGCTAACCAAACATGTATTTTATGGTGTTTACAGATGTTTTAAATTCAAAATGCTAATTCAAATCTTATACTGTAGGTATATAAAGTGGTGTCCCACAAGGCTTAATATTGGGCCCACTCCAGGACATGTTAGGTTTTTTTTTTAAGTTGGTCAACAAGTTCATATATGCTGCAGGGGGGACTTAAAAAGCAGGAGCAGCCAGAGTAGTTTGTACAAATACAAAGCGGAAACACTTTAGTTGATCAAGGAGTTTTTAATTTTTTTTTACTTAACAATGATGGAAAATGCCGCAGAACCTCATTCAGGTATGACTGGTTCAGACACAAAGTGAGGAAATGCTTTTTGTATAATCAACTTCATCAGTATAAGTCACACAATTGACATTTTTTAGAATAAAATGCTAAAAAAAATCTGCATCTAGACTGTTTTGACATTTTAAATTAATTTAACTTTGAATGTTAATTAGACAAAGAGACTGCAGCCACTTTATCCCTATTGTCACATTTAACCCTTTAATGTTTATTTATTTATTTATTTTTTGGTATTGTCATTGTTTTGCAATAAATCAATGTAAATTCAAAAGTCCTGCTAAAACACCATGGGGGAAAGTCTTCCATAGGACAGTGGTTTTCTCTTGTTACTATAATCTGAATTCTTTCAAAGGACAATTTTTTTATTTATTTCCCAAATTAAGTTTCTATCATTAAACTGAGATGGATTTAAAAGCTGCAGCCCAACTAGAAACTAAAGCTGCAAAGATGATGACTGGTCTTTATTACCAGTGGAGTTTAGTAGAGTAAAGGTATTTAGTAGTTGGAGATCTATGCCATAAAGATACTGAAGAGCAAGCACACACCTCAGTGAAACAATGATGTCACAGCAGCAAGTGATGAGTTGATCAAACATTAACACATCTCACATTAGTTTATGTTGAGAGAGACGTCCTGATGCATGCTCAATAATCTGTTGAGTGTCACATTTACAATAAAATATTGTCATGATCTCTGATATGAATAACCAGAACAATTACAAGCTCTTGTAAAAATACAGTTTCAGTCATTGAGCATATATCTCTGCATGTGATAACCATTATCATAATGAACACACTTGCATAAATTATTATTGAGCATGTGTCAGGATACATGTATACATTGGAGCAAAGCAGCCAACACCTGGTTAATGAATATTAATCTTGATTTACAGATGTAGAAATCAAGCAAACATGATCAATTCCACAGTCAGACCTTCAGAATACTTTCCAACCACACTGAATCAACTAAAATAGTCATTATTGATGAAGTACTCAAGTTTAATTTTTCATAGAATGAAGGCATAATACAAATCACAAGTATTAATTCAAGAGTTAGGTGTACTGTAGTGCAAAAAATATATATTTTGAGGTGTTTTCGGACCAAACTGCCCTTCGTTAAGTTGTTTTTTGAAAAATTTCTATTGTGTAACATACTCTGGAACTAAAACTGTTCACGTTTGAAGATGCACGTTCATTCACCAGAGAGTTTGTTTTTGTGTTCCAGAGAGCATGCCGACCGAGCAGAGCCACCCCGGTCCAGACGGGCTGAGCAGTAACTGCGCAATCTGTGGAGACAAAGCAACAGGGAAACACTACGGGGCCTCGAGCTGCGATGGCTGCAAGGGCTTCTTTAGACGCTCCATACGAAAGAACCACGTGTACACCTGCAGGTACGAACAACCAAGACCCAACGAGAACCACATCGCCATGTTGAAATCACAAATAAATTATAGCTTAAAAAGTACATCTAAGGATATTTTATGTAAATTGTACATTAACA
>JAVCKU010000079.1:3146211-3156471 GCA_032273985.1 Hypsolebias coamazonicus
CTTTTTTATAGCTATTTTTGGCTGTTTTCAGATAAATTCAAGTTATTTTGTGGTAACTTCTGCAGCCTAATTAACTTATTTCTACTAAAGTCAGCTTGTGATGCTCCTATCAGCTCCTTTTTCCTAGTTTCTGTCATTTCAGCTACTATTTAGCTTTTTTAAGTGTTAGTATTAGCTTTTTCAGCTAATTCTACTTTTTTAGCTCATTTCAATTCCCACTTCCTTCTGGTAGTTTAAGCTTCTTTTTGCCTTTTTAGCTACTTTTTTCAGACTTTTTTATAGCTATTTTTGGCTGTTTTCAGATAAATTCAAGTTATTTTGTGGTAACTTCTGCAGCCTAATTAACTTCTTTCTACTAAAGTCAGCTTGTTATGCTCCTTTCAGCTCCTTTCGCCTAGTTTCTGTTATTTCAGCTACTAATTACAAATGTAGCTTTTTTTTAAGTGTTAGTATTAGCTTTTTCAGCTAATTCTACATTTTTAGATCATTTCAATTCCCACTTCCTTCTGGTAGTTTAAGCTTCTTTTTGCCCTTTCAGCTACTTTTCAGCTCTTTGTTGTTGTTGCTAATTTCAGCCTATTTTTTTAGGTAATTTCATAATTTCTGTGCTTATTTAAACCTAATTCAACAAGTATGTGTTGCTTCCGTCTGCTAATTTAGGCTTGTTTTTCCTTTACATCTAAAATTTAGCATTTTCTTTTTTCTAATTTCAGCAGTTTTTCAGCAAGTTCTTCAGCAAAACACATCCACACAATATTTCCACAGGAAATGCAATCTCTCTGTTAGTATTTATATTCCACATAGTTCTGACAGTTTCGACTGAGGGCTTTGTTTACACTGAGGCCCTACACACATTTCAGAAGTGCATGTGTGGAAACCTGCTGAAGTAAACTCTTTTAAACGTCCCCACTTGATATAGTTCAGGATAACCTTTTTACGCTTGATTTCATAGTTTGCAATGAGCACCTTTAAAGCACACTTGCACGTTCTCTTCGAGCGCTGATGGCGATGCGGCAGTGGTGTGTATAACAGGGCAATACGAGGAAAATGTCCAAAGCGATGATTCCTTTTGTCAAGGCGGCGAGCACGGAAAAGGAAACCACTCTTGAAGTTCTATCAGTTAATGGAACAACGCTGAGCTCATTCCGCCAATTCATTCGTTCATGTTTTCAAATGCAGATGCTGCCTTTGTGATGCGTAACATGCGCTTAGAGCCGACAGCAAACACGAAAAGCAAAACAAAAAAAAAGAGGAGAAAAAAGCAAATCAACAACACTCCAGCTTGCCAAGTGCAAACTCACAAACAGACTCCAATGCTCGCAAATAACCCGAGAAGGAAAATGAAAGAGAGAGACAGAGGAGAAGGAGCGCTACATTTACTGAAATTAAACATTTTCTCATCAGCCTGAGGGTACAGCAGGCCCACTAATGTATTATTCATCCCCACTTCACAAAGGAACATTAATCAATTATGAAGATATGAGGATCTTAAAGTATAGAGGAGAGACGAAGTACAGCTCATTCGTATTAATATGCGGCCACAATCCTGTGCCCTCCCCCCCACACTCCACACACACACACAAACACACACATACACACACCCTTGGTACTCAAATCAATATTTTGCAGATTAATTTGGAGCGGTTGTGGCGAGATGGCAGGATGGAAGGAAATAGGGTGTGGGGGTGGAGGCGAGCAGAGTGTCTGAGGTCTGAATTAAGGTGACATGTTCTTTTTGTTAATATTGAACAAGTGTGTATGTGCATTTGTGCTTTTTTTTTTTTTTTTTTTTTTTTAGTTTTGGGGTCTGGTGCGATTGACCAATCAAAGCCTGCCTAATTAAGAAGGTTCATTATGCAAGAAATACAAGTTAAAGCTGGCAGCTCGATCTGAACGCAGAATAAAAAATAAAAAAACACAACCTTTCCTCAATAAAACTAAATTTAAAGCACATAAATCACATTATTAATGGAATGGCTTTGCTGTACTTTAGTAGTGGCGAAAGGTGTGGTGTCGCATGTGAAACCTTGACTTGGGTTATGATGAATATTTGTTCGTAGATACAGTTATATTTATTTTACAGAGCGAGCATGTCTCGCCATTTGTCTAAAAGTGTAATTATTCATCCCCCACAAGAGGATTCACAAGCAGGTAAGCCCAAAAAAAGATAATTGATTTATTTACTTTCAACCAAGTTTAGGAAATTCGGCTCACTGCAAAGTAGTTTGGTAAACAGTTTAGTTATCGATGACAGTAAATCACGAACATCAGATTTTACGTTGAATGTTGCTGTTCTGACATTTTCTACTCCTTTTATCTACATTCCTCTCTTGTTTTCTCCTTTGCGTACTCTTCATCTGCTTTACTTGTCTTTGTTGGTCTTGCTGTCTACAAACCTCTGCTTTTGGTTGCATTTTCAGTTTCCACTGTCTAAATTCCTATTACTTCCTTTTGCAAAATTAATTTGCAGTAAATGTTCTGTTTGTATAGTCAAACAAAGTGTAAGGCATAGAAAAAATATCAGAAAAGGACAAATGCAATAGCTTTAAAATCTAAGGAACAGTTTAAAGAATATGCCAGAAAGTTTGAACAAATGTTATCTGTTGCTGGGATGTGAAGGTGTTATAGCCATGTTTTAAAAATAAACCAGTTAGCCACCAGGTAGACGGAGATGCATCCATGGAGCCTCCTTTACAACTCATTTGGGATTTGGGGCTGTAGTTGAGGTATTATTTGAGCTTTGAGGAGTTAATCAGCTGCTCCCAGATTTAGAAAACCCCTTGTTGTCGTGGTTATGAATCACAACAAATGTCCAGTTGTAAAAAGTGTTCAGTAAAAATCCTTCCAGATGCACAGCATCCAATACCAGAGGAAATTATCATAAATAAATAAAAATACATGCAGAAAAAGAGGAATAAAGATCTCAAAAGCAATATACCAGAATGAAAGTAACAGCTACTCCAACGTACAGCCACCTTCAGGGGTGCAATTCTGGAAGAAATTTGTTGTTTCATAAAGTGGCTCTACTGTGATGCCCAAGTTGAATTGGACTGACTCCAAAAATTAACCAGACATACATACAGTTAACTTAAAGTCTGAACTGAGGAGACAAATGAGCGTGTACACATTGTACATGCTAACACGCCAACCATTGCACATGGACACACACAAACACATACACATACACACAGTTTTGTTTCAGGTTACATTGTGGGGACCAATTTTACAAAAAATCCTACATTGTGGGGACCAACTGCTTCTTGGACCAAAGCCTGGTCCTCCTAAGGATCAGTCTTGTTAGTAGGTTAGAGGTTGCGTTTGGGACTAAGGTGTGGATTGAGGATGTGCTAGGGTTGTACTGGTAATGGTTAGGTTTAGTGTAAGGGTCAAGGTTAAGGCTCGCACAAAGTTGGGCGTACGTCAGTCCACGGAGGTCCGCGTGTACCGGATTAGACTTGAGGCGTACGCCTGCACAGCGTGTTCGTGCAAAGCACAATTTTTACAACCGCGTACACGTACTCTGTGTCGCACAATAAATTGCCTGGCGACACTGTTTTGTATGCAACACCAATGCACTGAATTCCCCTTCTTCATCCCTGATCTGGTTTAATGGCCTTTTCTTTGTTTTTTTTTTTGTTTGTTTTTTTCTGAGGCAAGAGATCTGTTCCTCCTCGTCCGTTGACGCCATGACTGAAATGGTGAGAAATGAAGGGATTTGACACAAGCAAATTAAATCAGGTCCAGCGTGGCTTTAGAAGGTTTTGGTTTTCTGGTTGGCTGGTCTGATGTGCGGGCTGCAGGGCCAGCGCTCCATTTTGTTTTTTTATTCATTAAACACAGAACACCAACCTGGTTGGGCTTCTGGCTCTCTTTTTTTTTTTATTTTGACCTGTCAATCAATCCAGTAGGCGTGCCAGCAAATGACCAATTGGCAAACTCAACTTGTCCTGATGGTAAACGCCCCTTGCCTGCGGAGCTGACTGCACCCGCTCAGGGTGGACGCTCGAATATGAAGTCTCACCTGTCCGTGGACAGAGCGTACGGTTTCCACGCGGACTGAGGCCCGCCCGGGTTTGTGGAAGCCTTTTGGCCATATGTGTCAAATTCAAGGCCAGGGAGCCAAATGTGGTCCTCATCGACATCTTATCTGGCCCCCAAGATGATATGTGAAATGTAAAATACTTCTATTGATTTTTTTTACAGTAATCTTTGTTTATGATGTTGAACGCACAACAGAGAACATCAAATGAGACCAAACTCTTGTTGAGGAACATGTGACCAAGAAAAGATGTCAGGTATCTGATTTGAGTTAATGTAGATTCTGAAATTGGCCCTTAGTTTGAAAAAAGGTTTTCATTTTGGCCCCCTTTTGTGAGTTTGGCACCCCTACTTTAGGCTATAGAAATGAATGGAAGTCAATGCAAAGACCCCACAAAGTCAGAAATACAAGACTGCGTGCGCACACATACACACACACACACACACACACACACACACACACACACACACACACACACACACACACACAAGCAAAACATTGTTGCTCCTCCTTAATGATGCACAAGTGACATAATCCAATAAAAGCCAAGAAGAGGCGCCAAAGTGTCCAGTGGAAGACGACATCCTCAAAAACAGAAAAAAGTTAGAAAAAGTTACACAAGGTGAGAAAATTCATTTTTACCTTAACAGATGTTTTGCATGTGAAATGGAAGTAAACAATCTTATGCGAATGCATTTCATGGGAACTTGTAGTTTTCTTGTGCAGATGTGAAGCATTTTCCAGCTGTTTTCATTGTAGTGTCACGACAAATGGGCTGCTGAGGAGAAAGTTCGCCCTGCAGGTGAACAGCCACCAGCCAGGGTGGGATCTGCTGTAAATGGTTTTAAAAACTGGAGAACTATGCTGCTGTTGACAGTTACAAACTGATACCTGACACTGATTAATTCATCATAAATGTATTTCAGTTGTCTGAAATAAACTGAGGCTAATTTTATTTTCATGCTTCTTTCAATATCATTTTTAAAAAGAGTTCCTCGTGGATCCAATGTGGTTTCGATTATCAAAAATGTTTTCAGACAGCACTAAAGAGAGACATATTCAAGCTGAGGAACACGCAACACAACGAAAACATCCACCGTGGAAACTTTTGATTTTAATCTGGATTGGATTTAAAGCTCAACAGCAATCGTTTAAAAAAAATATATATAAAAAAAGAGTACATTTGTGTCCCTTTTGTTGTTTTGTGGATTTAAATTCTTGTAATTTGGCCTCAAATAAGATACATATTTAGATTTCACAGAAACTGCCTTCAGGCTGACTGTGAATTCTGTGAGGATCACATGCGACACGCAGACTGCATCAGCAAATCAAGAGCAGCTCAGAACTGAAAAAATGAGCGAGGCAAAAATAAAAAAAATAAAATAAAAATCTTCTGCAGAAAATATGATTAAGACAACAAACTCTGTTTACTTTAATCGTTGCTCTTAGGCACTGTAATTACACAAACCACTAATTAGCAGCGGTACAAATGAGTCTGCTCGCATGCAGCACAAACAAATGGTAACCAAACAACACACACACAAACAACCAACAACTCTGGGTTCACCACAAGCACATATGAAAGTGTGTGTTGATTCCTGCGAGCATGGGAGTGTGTGTTAACCATAAGCCACAGAAGACAGTAAAACAGCAGTGGGTATAATTTAGTGACACCCAGTAAGGAGGTGTGGGAAGGCCGTAAAAAAAACTCTTTTAATCCCAGCCGGCGTTGCCATGTTTGTTACCCAGGGCTGAGAGATATGCTGGTAATTCATCACACACGCCACGGTTTCCTGTTGAACCTGGCTGCACATGAAGCGCTCGTAGCACAGCTGCCAAACCAATATCGTAAAAAAGAAGGACTTTGCTACTTCTCCTGCAGGCTTCTAAACAAGAGGCCTGATGCAAACGCACTTCGCTGATTTAGGCGTTTAGCAGCGTGGTCAGTCAAACAGCTGACAAACAAATGCTAAGCTCACAGAGATCTGTGTTTTAATATTAGTATTTTATACATCAGGGGTTAAGCGTTGCAGTAAACATCACATCTGACTTTCTTCCTCCGAGGCAAAATCCTTAATCTAAAAATGGAGCAAGAACGCTTTACAGCAGTAAAATATCTTTATTTGTATTAAAATAAACAGAAATGGTATGTAAATCGCATATTCACAGCAGGGCTCATGTAAATAAATGAAAGACTGAATGACTCAGTTAATGGATAAATAAATATATAAATTTGTAAATAAATAAAAAGTGCATGCTTATTGGAAAGTGTAGTTTTTTTGTTTTTTTTTTCATTCAAACTTTATTTGGGCAGGTTAATCCCATTGAGCCTCGAGGACTCATTTACAAGAGAGACCTGGCTACAAACAAAGGATGATGACAACAACAACAATAATAGACAGTCATATGAGGCGTACAGATTTATTTTTTTAACAAGTTAAAAAAGATGTCAAAGTAGCAAAAACAGCTAAATTACAAGGTGAATGTAGAAAACTAAAACAGAAACATATCTGCATTGGTTCTAGTTGCTTGTATATCTATATTTATATATCTATATCTATATCTATATGGATGGATGGATGGATGGATGGATGGTTGGTTGGATGGATGGATGGATGGTTGGATGGATGGATGGATGGATGGATGGATGGATGGATGGATGGATGGATGGATGGATGGATGGATGGATGGATGGATGGAAAACTTGTGGATATAGTCGTAAAGGATTTGGTTTTGGATTTTTTTTTTTTTTGGTCTGAACAGAACAAAAACTGAAGTTTTTCGTAACTTGTAGATTTGTCTCCCAGTTACGTAAATAGTGGTGTAGCAGTCAAAAAATAACATTGAGGTCCATTTCTTTTAATGGGTGCCTCTAAATGTGCAGAATGTGAAGGTAAAATTTGTCAGAAGCAGCAATGTCACCAGAAGAAAAAGATCAGTGTGGACTGTTAATTTAAATGATTTTTTATCCTAATTGGCCCAATTTTTGATGGAATGTAAATATTGTACTGAATTATAGAATTGTCAGAAAAACACCACATCAATGTCAACTTCTCAAACATGCAAAAAAATAAGAATAGATATATTGATTGCTATAAATTAGAAAACGACAAAAACTGCATGTCTGCACACACACACATGCACACACACCCCTACCTCTCTGGGTCCACAGGCGTGATGTCTATCCTGGGAGGGGTTCCAAATGGGAGAGACGTTGGCCTTGCCATCATCTCATTCTCAGGTGTCCGTGGCCTTTCCCCCTGACGCCATGACAACGGGGGTAGCTGCAGGTTGCCTGAAAACCGGCGTCGGCCCCGACGCAGATCAACACCAAGAGTATAGGATGGAGACGTGAAAGACTCACTGAGACAACAATCTGGAGGCTCCTGGTTGTCCTGAACAGAAGACAGAGAAGAAATGAAGATAATTTAAATATAAAAATCAAATTGTTATGTTATTCAAACATTTGTACTATTGAAAAGGTGTCAATGGAACGTAATCAGTTTTCCCACTAGGTGGTGATAGAAGCTCAATGCTGTATTGAATAAATGTGTAGAAGGTACATGTTAGATCATTTCTATTCCAGGAATTCTATTCTTATTCATCCCAACATTTTTGTTCAAAATCGTTGCAGATTCTGTTGTTTACAAAACAAAACCATATAGTTTTCCAGAAAAAAAAGGTTTAAGTAGAGAATAAAATGAGAAAGATGAAAAGTAGGAAATATTAAACACATTTTCCTTTTTCACATTTTAAAAATACAATTTGAAACCAGATCCACAGCTCTGTTTAACATTTCTCTACTCTTCCTTTCTCTGAAATTCCAGCTCCTCTTTATTCACCATCTAAAAGTGTCTTAGCTTGAAGTGCTTTTCGCAAACTGACTGCTGGATGTGAGCATCAGAGACCCCCGTGACAAAAAAAGGGAAGAAGCAGGTAAATAGGATGGATGGATTGATTCAAGGACATAAATAGCAGTATTTATACATCAAAATTAGGCCTGTTGCAATAAATAATAAATCAATTAATCGTATGATAAGAGAAAATTATCAAACTCATTTTTATTTATCGGCTTCATCGTTTCTTCGTGTCTCTCTCTTTCTACTGAAGACACTGGATGACAAAAGGCTCAGGTGCTCTTCAATGACCCCTCTTTTTCCTCTTTTCTTTAAAATCTGTTTTAAATGTCCAGAATTGTGTTTTTGGATCGTTAAAAGGCATCTAAGCTGAGAAGTTAAGCTACAAGCCACGCTAACAGGCCGACCTCGGGAAAAACCTCCCGTCTTGTCAAAGCTCCAAATTTCACGGTTGAAACCTGTACCTTTGTATAAAAAGTATTTTTTCTCTGCACAAAGTAGTTGAGAACTTGTTCGCTGATTTTTTTTATATTATTATTAAAAGTGTGTGAAAAATGGTATGCTAAAGAGCTCAAACCACACTGAACGTCCACCATGTTGAGAATTGAAAAACAAGAAAGAGAAACAGCCCATGTCATGTCAAGGGGCCTCCCTCCCATTTTTCTTACAGGGGCATGCTGCTCTCTCCCTCACTATCCATCCTTCGGTTCAAACAGCCTTATACTGCCATCCGGTGGTCAAAAAAGGTAATACACACAAAAATTAACTAAGATTTATTCTTAAATTTTACATTACTAATTATTGTCAAATTTCAAACAATATTATCGTTTATCGCGATAATTTCTGAGACAATTAATTGCCCAGTAAAATCTGTTATCGTGACAGACCTACATCAAATGTACAGTAAATTTTACATTTAATCAGTAGTGTCTAAAAAATCTTAATTTGTAATCAGACAGGTGTGCACAGTAAATATAACATATTGTCATGTGTTACAGGTAGAAGTGATTTCTACCAAGTATCTGGTTGGGCTGTAATTTAGCATTTTTACACCATATTTATAAAATGTATCAAGCATTTAAACATAGCTCTACCAAACAATCACTATTTGATAGAGAATTAAAAACAAAATCTTAAAAACTCATTTTCCTTTTTGCATTTGTAATGTTCTTGGATTTTTATGTTTCAAAAGAAAAGGTTATATTAAAAAAATTAGACCTTGCAGCACCATAGCATGGGCTCATCATCAATCAAGAGGCATGCTGGGAAATCTGTGCATCTAGAACACATACAAGACTCGCACGGTGACGTTATGACACCCCCAGGCACCGTCTTAAACTCCACACGGAGTTGCACAGGAACAATAACAAGGACAGCCCAACTAAATACTGTATAGGGCTTTGGGAAACTCTAAATGAATAATGTTTGTTTTCATAATGATTTTTTTAAAGAACCTGAAGAATGAGAGCCAGTTGTAGTTACATCAGTCCTTCTCAATATTACTTCTCAGTCATAAATGCCAAACAATAAATAGCTTTCAGTGTATCCTGCTTGCAGGTAAGTCTGTCTTGTACAAGTTTAGTTAGATATGGCAGTGGTGCCTGGAAAAACAAAATCTACCAAAGTATTTGATGTTTTTTGGCTTTATATTTAACTTGCTTGCAAATATTAGGTAACCCAGATTCTAGTAAACAGCATCCTACAACAGCCTTTCTGGGAGAGCTTCATTCTGCCTACTGATGGCTTCAATCCATTACAAACCTACACCTTGCCAGCTATCAGGATGATTCAAGTCACACTTCATTCACATTTGCTTTTAGCAGCGTGAAGGCCGACTACTTTCCTCAGAGACTTCACTAGCTCAACACTTCTGAATATCAGTGCTAAGAAGAAAAAAATACAAAAAATAATTTGACTTCAATGTTTGTAGCAGCAGCACATGCATGCCCCATTGATTATTTAGTCTGGATTTTATCTATAGTATAAGAACATTATGCTTTATCTCAAAACATAGAATAAAAAAGTGACCTTTTTTTTTTATAGTGTCATGGTTTGAGGGGTGGTTGAAGAACAAATGCTGAACAAGGAGGGATGGCAGGCAAGTTGTGACTACAAAAGTTATTTATTGACTAATTGAAACTAAACGGAAACAAATTTAGCAAGAGCTGCAACTCCAGAAAAGCAATGACATGACAAGCATCTGGGGTGCGATTACGTCCAACATACTGCAGGAGGTATGATTAGAAAAAACGCCTGGTGTGATGGGAAACCAGAAGACAAAACAAACTACAGTATTTTCTGCTGTGTAAGTCGCACCTCTGTATAAGTCGCATTGTCCAATTTTGTCCAATAATTGGGATAAAT
>JAVCKU010000079.1:3183005-3194030 GCA_032273985.1 Hypsolebias coamazonicus
TAGGGGGAAGTAAATTTGACAGTCATCGGCATAGAAGTGAAAAGGTATGTTGTGTTTCCGGAAAATAGCACCAAGTGACAGCAGGTATAAAGAGAATAGGAGAGGACCCAGGATGGACCCCTGCGGAACCCCCCATTTAAGTGTTGCCACTGCAGAACTAAAATCTTTGATGGAAACAAAAGGATCTGTCAGCGAGGTAGGATCTGAACCAATTGAGAGCAGACCCTGTGGTGGATTTTTCTTGTTCAAGAAGAATCCGTCCAGAGTAGAGTTGCACTTGGCTCCAAAAAAATCAGCCCCAGCTCGCAGCCATCGTCTCCAATCCCCACCCGATTCGACAAATTAACAATAATTACAGGTCCGAACCCCCCCCCCCCCACCCCCCACATTTTAAATTAAGCTTTGACTGCTTATATCACTGACTATTATTAACGGTTGACAGATGTGTGCTGCTGAGTAAAAGGGACAGAAGATCAGAGCTGAGGAGCCATCAAAGCGCATTAAATGCTTGCCTTGCTTCTGCCTGCACGAGACCCTGCTCTGACATGTCGGCTATTTTGTGATCTCGCCTGTTTGGATCGTCAGCCACACGCTTCCGCTGAGTGTAGCGGCTGAATGAACGTCCATTTGGGCCGATTGCTGGCAGCAGTCCATGGCTTAACTAAACTTTTTACCTCTTGTAACCAGCCAGTCTGCACATAGTCAAATGGCTGTGTGCAGCTGGTGATGGTATGGCAAACCATGTTGGCATATAATTGGATCGTTGGCCATGCGCGTCCCTGACGCAATAAAAAGCCCGGACCGCACATTAAGCACGTTATTATGGCCCAGTCCAAATCCGGGCGGGGCCAGGCTCCGGGTTAGAAATGACAGCTCTAATCCAGAGGACTTGACTTAACTTTGTTAGAACAACAAAAAGGCATACGACACACACGCATCTCAGTTTTACTCAGGTATTTTAATAGATAGTCTTTCATTGCTATTCACTTAATAACACTATATTGTTCCATTTCAGTTCCGTTAAAACACATGCACACTGCAAATCACACAGAATGCTGCAAAGTTTAATACAATCAACACCGTTAATCATTTTTGAACTATCGTGATTTATTTTATGCTTTCATTTTTTGCTTGGCAAAAGGGCCTTCTCCCACTCCGCTCCTGCTTCCTGGAATATCTTACAAAAAGATCTGACGCTCTCGACCTTGACCTCTCTAAATGGTTTTAGGAATCTGTTGGAATCCTGGCAAAAACCAATGCAGACATGTTCCTGTTTTTGATTTTCTACATCTGCCTTATAATCTGTCTGTTTTGCTACTTTGACATCTTTGTTTTAACTTGTTAAAAAAAAAAAATCTGTATGCTTCTCTTATGATTGTCCAAGGAAAATCTACTGTTACTGTTGTCATCATTCTTTGTTGAAACCAGGTCTCTCTTGTAAATGAGTCCTTGAGGCTGAATGGGATTAACCTGCCTAAATAAAGGTTGAATGAATTTTAGTCAGTTTTAATGTGCACATTGCCCAAAAGATTATTGTGCAGATTTTTTTTTACTGAATATGAATATTGATATTGAATGAGAAACTTTTAAAAGTATTTCTATTCTGTAGGTTTGACAAGGTCTGAACTCTTTCAAGCTGCTGTAGCCTTCACATTTCATATTGTTTTTGAGTAGACAAAGCACCTTTCTCCTAATTTACAATGTCCTATCCCGCATACGTTCAAATAGTTGAATCTAAAAAGCAGACACTTGTTTTTTATATGATTATGTTTCTCACGTAAAAGGAGAGTTGGTGAAGATGCTGGTCAAATATTCCACGGGATACATTTTATTTGCATGAGCTGCTCTCATTGATTCCTAAGAAAGACACAACTGCAGTTCTTGCATTTATCTGTTCTGCTGCATGTTTTCTCCACATTCATTGTGCTTTTCTCCTCTTTAATGTTTTATGACTTTTTAAGTTGTTTTCTGCAAACCCTTGTACGTATTACTCATACGGTTTTAGCATTCTCAACCTTCGTACTCATGAAATCAATTAATTCTTTTAAATAATTTACCTCCTGAGCAAACTAAATAAGCCAAGCGCATTCTTGTGAGTCAGATGTGTGGTTCTAACTGATGTGTGTGTGTGTGTGTGTGTGTATGTGTGTGTTCAGGCATTAAGTTGGCTTTCACCCCGTGGCTCGGAGGAGTCTTGGGTGATTAGTGGAAGAGGGGAGCCTTGATAAAGCATTAGTCTGTGATGCACACACAACTGAAAGACCCATCTTTGCATCCACACATTCATTTTTCATGAAACACTCATAACAATTAGTCTGGTTACCGCCTGGGTGATCTTAGTGTCCCTGTAATGCCTGTGGTCTGCTTCATGACATCACTCCCTTTAAAAGTTCTAAATCTGACATTCTCATCCTTTTTCATAGTGAGGACATTAGCAAGGCTTGGCTAAAAGCCGCTCGCTTCTTCTTGGCGAAAGAAGGGCAATAAAATGAGAAAGATGATGGTTAAATAAAAAACTGAAGTGCTCAGATTTTTTTTAAAACCATTGCTTTTAGATAAATTAATTATATGAACAAAAGAAGAAATGTAAAGTTGAAATTTAACATGCCTCTTTTACTCTTCTAGCATCGTGTAAAACCAAGTGAGCATTTGTGCATTATTTCAGCAGTACATTATGCTAACAACCATAGCTAAGTGCTCGCTAATTGGAGCGCTACAATACATACGGAGCTAAATTGAGACTTTTAGGTACACTGTTTCTAGTGGCATGGCATGATAGCCCCATGAGTGGCTTTGTAGCATTTCTGCAGTAGAAAAAAAAAAAAAAGAAGCAAAATGTTGTTCCCCAGAGACTCTCAATCTTTCCTGCATCCCCCAGTCTTTAGTCCCTTGCTCTAAACACCCCCCTCCCCTGACACCAAAGCCAAGGTCAAGAAAAAAGTGCAGTCTTCGTCTGTCTATGGACTATTCCCTGGATGCCCGCACCTCCTTATGGCCAAGGTGTGTGTGCGCTTCAGGAATGTTCCCTCCTCCTTTGTTGTGACCATCAGTCTCAAGGTCAGCTCCCAGGGAGAGGTTTGAGCTTATCTGTTCCACCCTCCCCTATTTTTTTCACCTTACTTATCTTTTCAGTCTTTTTTTGGCGTGGGTGGGTGGGGTTCACTGTATCACTAAACGATAACTCAGAGCTCCCAGCTGGCAGTTTCATGACGTGTTGTCTGACGTGTCTACCTTTTGTCCGTCTGTCTCTTCAGGGTAGCTGCCACACAAGCCCATTGTCTAGCTTTCAGAGGACCCGTTTCTGCTCCTAGGCTTTAGGCTGATGCTCTACATGCTTTTGTACCCCGGTCTCTCCTTCCTCACACTGGCCATGGCCCATTTGCCTTGAAGCAGTGTTACAGTGGGTCCAACATTAAACTCATTGTTGTTGCCGTTTTCGGCAAGCTGTGGCAGTCAGCCTTGAGTCACCGTCTGTCAAAGATACACATACTGATGCAATACAAATTGGATGTTTTATGTCTGAACAAAATCAAAGTATCATTTTAACATTTTCAGGAATGTGTTTTATTAGCTGTGATGGAACACAAAAACCTCTTAATTTTCAGGTAATTTATCTGTTGATTTTTAGCAAACACCAATAGAATGGTTAGGAAGAGACTGGTTTTAACCAGCCGATACTGGTCACTTTCAAAATAATTGTGCAATTGGCAATGCCTATACATCGTTTCCACTAGATTACTGGTATAGCACTTGTCAGATGGGAGAAGGAGAGCTGAGCATTACATGACCGATGTTATAATTGTTGGGTGGGGGTTGATAATCGAGCGCTACATTAATAATGCCATTGTTTGTCAATTGGGGCGGTTGTCGCAAATTTTTTATATTTTTATGGAGAGAATGCTTTTTTTTATATCTTATTTTTAAGTGTACAAGTTATTCTAAGGACTGTTAAAAATCCTTTTTTTGAGTAAATATAGCAAATCTAACAAAAAGCAAATGCTGTGGTATTTTTTTGAATGAAAAATACAAAAGTACCAAAAATGATGCTGTACAGTGGCCGGCAGCTGTCCTGATTTCTAAAACAAATATTCTTGGCATCGACCATAGAGAATGAATGCATACTGGTCAGCTTGTAAATCTGATAGTGTTAGCCTTCATTTCCCCAATTTGTGGGTGTTTTTGTGGATGTGAGAGCATGCGATGTTGGTGTATCAGCTGTCCCAAAATATTGTGAAGTCAATCTGTGTATACATGTAAAAGCTTTAGTTTCCTAGCTTGCGTCTCTGTACACTTTGTGTGTGCAAACACACACTCAATGCACTGCCACTGTTGTGTAAATGCTTGCATTGACCGTGACTTTTGAGTATTACATAAGGAACATGGATTTCCAGCTGTCCACAGTAAAAGTCATGTAAATTCAAATGCCTAATTTTTATAGGCAGCCCGGCATTGACCGAAGTGCCTGCTTGTTATATATTTGGCAAGTGCTGCAAGTCTGAAGGGAGGCTGTCAATAACAATCCCAGCTATTGATATGGCAGTGGGCAGGAGATGTTACTTGGCCCTCAACTCCAGCCTCCCTCTGATCCTGCTACATCATAATTACATTAATATTGACAGACCCTTGACAATAGTCACATTACTATTGATAGGTAGTTGTCAATACCGTGTTTCCCCAAATAAAACATATTCATTCATAACTTGTAAACTGCTCGATAAAAGGCTTTGAAAAGACTATTGGACCCAGCCGGGTTTACTCTCCCGAGAGAGCTGCTGCTGTGACGAGGATTTCCACCACCTGGCTGTGTGTGTGTGTGTGTGTGTGTGTGTGTGTGTGTGTGCAACTGTGGACTGATAGATTGGCTTTGGGTTGCATTAAGCTCTGCATAGACCACAGCTATCCTTGACATATGCACGAAGCCAGACACACATGCACACGTTCTCCACATTTTCTACCATCAAAGAAAAACTTTCAGATTAAGCTGAACAAACAGAGCCTGTTTATTGGTTTGCACACACACTCCGACTACTTCTCTTATTTATTTTTTAATCCAAACTCCACTCCTGTCACAGATGAGGTTCTAGTCGCCCAACATGGCAGCATTTCAAATGCAGCTCAATAAATTCGTCATACCTGCTTACTTCAGCTTAAATTCACTTTTTTCATTCATTTGCTAATTCCAACTTAGTTGGAAGGTGCATCCTTGCTCTATTTAGGTGTCTGAATACAGAGATGGGCCTGTACGCCACAATAGAACCCCAGCATCGCTTCCGAATGCAAGGCTTTTTTAACCTCCTTGAGAAACATCTAAAGTGACCATCATCTCTCTCTCTTTCTGTCACAACTGCCATATTTACCCCGCGGAAATCTCTTTTAAAGCCTCGTGACAAATCCTGTTCATCGAGACACAAAAGCCACTGTCAAAAAAAGGCCTCCGTGTGTCTCGCTCCCTCTTTCTGTCGGTGGCCTTTTTCGTCTCTCTCCCTCCATTTGTTAGTCTTCCACTTCTTAGGCATTTCGATTGGGGAGAGGGCAGATAAAACTAGAGAACTGTGAGCACTTTAGAAACGTATGCAGTGCAAAATGGCCCAGGCGACACAATGGTGAGATCCCGTATGGAGGGGTAAATATTGTTCCACATTTGGCAAATGTTTACGGTGTACTAGAGACTGTGCCGTTAGCCTAATCCCTAGTGATGTGATTTGTACACACACCCCTATCTCCAGAGGGAGCAGGCACCAAGGGGCCCTTTGGCTTCACCTCTTGTGTAAGGGTGTGTGTGTGTGGTGTGTGGGTCGTGTGTGTTTATACACTGGAAAAAGCATTCTAAGACCCCCTGCTCCTCCATATGCCTTGGCTCAAATCTTGCATTAAGGACGGGTTTTACATGTGAAAAGTGATTTCCGTTTCTATGTAAAGGAAAATAACCTTTCTAACAGGATGGGCTTCCCTTTCAGAGACCCGTTCCTTCCAATGACAGAGTTGTCCTTTCATAGAAGTGTCTGTATACATTTTTGTTCATGACTGAAACGGATCAAATGTCAAGTTGCCTGTTGATAATACATTCAGTAATAATGTCATGAAAATGAATGTGTTTAATTATTGTCTGTTTTAGGGAAATTGAATATGTTTGTTTTCTCCTGACTTTGAAATTGTCTTTATTTTAACACAATCATGTGTGTGATTGTCTTTGTCCACATTTACATTCTCAACTCTAGGTTTTGTACATACAATTTTTAAAAAGTATCTCAGCCGTACCAAAGTTAAGCTATTAAAAGAACACTGTCACTCTCTCCATCTTCATTGTGTGTATATTGAATTGTCAAAATATTGAAAGCATGTGTAATATCTTTGTGTTCTTGTTGATGTTTTTCCAACAGGTTTGGAAAAAGAAGGCAACCCAAAAAGAACAGCTTTAGGTTCTCCGGATATCCCACAAACTCCGGTGCTGCGCATCAGCCAGCTGGATGCCCTTGAGCTAGACTCAGCCCTTGAGCAACTGCTTTGGACCCAGTTTACTAAGTGCTTCCAGAACTGGCGCCCAGGTCTGCTCACCCCTGTGGAGTCTGAACTGAAAGTGTTGCTGTACTTGTTGGTGTGGAGGTTCACTTTGTATTCCAACAGTGCCACGGTGGGCCAGTCTTTACTGAGCCTGCGTTATCACAGCACATCTACATCATCTCTGCAGTACAGGCCTCTCTCCTCCAAGCAAAAGATAGGACTGGCCATCCTCACTGCAGGTCCCAGCTGGCTCCAGGAGCACTCTCACCGCCTCCTGCCATGCTTGGGTTTGAGTTTAAGAGGCGCTGTGCCTGAAAGAGACGAAGGTTTGCTCCGGCAGAGTGTCCGCAACGCCCTGACCCTTATTTCTGGTTTCACAAAATTAGCAAGTCTCGTCAACTTCCTTGTTTTCTTAAGGAATGGCCGTCATCCTGTTCTAGCTGAAAGAATTGTAGGCGCTCAGGCAGTTTTTAGTAAACCCGATGTAGTTAGGGATGTAACCTACCAGTATATGAACCGAGAACTTCTGTGGCATGGCTTTGCCGAATTCCTCATCTTCCTGTTACCACTGATCAACACAAGGAAACTGAAAGCAACTCTGTTTTCACTTGTGTTTGGAGGCAAAAGTTCTCATGAAGCAGCAAGAGAAGATAAAGAAATATGGAAAGAGTGTGGACTGTGCGGGGATTGGCCTACTATGCCTCATACAGTGGGCTGCCGGCATGTTTTCTGCTACTACTGCATCAAAAGCAACACCATTGCAGACTCTTGCTTTACTTGTCCCAAATGTGGGGCCGAAGCAGGGACACCTGAGGCAATCAAGGTGGACGTTCAACTTGTAGGCCGTTGATGAGCCCTTCTACTATGGAACTAATACACTGATATAAATCTAAGATCACATTACTGATGAAATAATTAGTTCATTGTTTGCTCTGTTTTGAAAGATTTAGTTTTTCGAACAGAGTGGAGTGTGTGAATTAACTTTTCTGAGCACACACTGGGCTACTTGGATTAATGTATGTGTGCATATATTGACAGACTTCTGTGCCCTCTGTTTCTCTGGCTGGACTTTGGCTAGAACTATTTGTCTTTGGTGCCCTGGACAGACTACAGAGAGCCACAGAGAGCATATATTTGATGAACGAATGTGTTGATTTATGCTCCAAATTGGCTCTGTGATGGTGCGCGTGCATGTGTGTTTGTGTGTGTTTGTTGAAATGGGAATATTTGTTCTGATGAAAAATGCAGAAAGTCAGCTGAATAAATAATGGGAGGAATTTCTGATGCCTCTCATCATAGCCAAATTAGCATTTGTTGTGTATTTTGTGCCTAAATTGTATTTCAACATCATTAAAATTGATAGAGTGCTACCTCTTGGGTGTTTGTTTAGTTAAGTGGAGGAGAGAGCAATGAGGGAAAGTTATAACAATCAGTACGCTTCTCTCTAGACAGGCCTGGTCGTTCTAACTCCCATTATCCATTTTCACAGTACCCCAACATGCTCAAGATCAAGGGGGCAGCCGGGGGCTTGGATTGACTCACACACACTTGACAGCCATCCTCTCTTTTCCCTTGGCCCTTCTCTCTTTTGCTGCCTTTCCATCTCTCTCCCTCTGTAATCTCAAGGGCCCTCGCCCCTATAAGACTGTAGTAAACTGTACCAAAACCCTAGCAGTCGTCTCCTTCCTCGCAGGCGAATTACTCTCTAATCCCTGTAATGAGTCCAAAGATGCTTATTTATGCTGGAGTTAACCTCCACCAGTGAGCCCAGCCCCAGGCCAAACTCACCCCAGCTGAGTGAAGCCTTTCCTCGGCTGACAAGAGAGGAGTGGGTTGCGGGCATAGGAAGGGTGGGGGGGGTTGCGGTTTCCCACCTCCTCACCCCACCCCTTCTACTTTTTCCTGCTCTGATCACTAGTACTTAATTGCTGATTGCTAAGGCGATCAATTGGAACTGCAGGCGTGATAGAGAGCTGATTGTCTTTCTGAGCTGGTAGATCTGAGACCAGCTCCCCTTCAAACACTTTTTTCACACAGATGAGATTGTGTTGTGTTGGTTTGAGAGGATAAAATGTGAAACATGTGGGGTGCGTGAGTATTGTAAATAGTACTGGGTGGATTTAAAATTATTTACGTTACTGATCAATATAATCTTTATTTGTCCTAGAACTTCTGTAGTTCTCTGCAGTTTATGTCCTTTAGGATAATGCAAGGCCCACATCATTAGTATGATTTACAACGCCTATAGAAGTGCTGAAATAGCCCCTCGATGGCTTAGAGGTGAGTGTTAAAATCCTAGATGATGATTGGGGTAACAAAAATGAAGAAAAAGAAAAGCACGGGGCTCATCCTGTGGAATCTAAGAGGTCCTCCTTCACATCAAGGACATTTTGACTAATGAATTCAACTTTAATGCATATAAAGCCCAAGACAGGGAAGACTGGTTGTCAATATTTTATGCAGTACATTACATTAATGTCCCAGAAAGTGAGATTAGGGAGATGTTTGAGATTAAGGATGCATATATGATCTACCTTAATGCCCCTGGGACATGTCATTGTCTTAACATTCAGACAGACTTAAAATCCAAACCTTTTTGCCAATATTACTCCGCAACTCTAATTGAAGTCCCCGATCCCCAGGAAAGAGAAGAGATAAAGAAGAAACACTGTATTAAAGTCTATTAATTGAGTTAGGACATGTATTAAATTAGTTGGAAGTTGGAACAGAGTTCTGGATTTAAGGAAGGTAGCTGGGGCTCAGTTAAGCCTATCTGTCTTTGGATCTTTTCTAATTCGCAGGCTTCGTGTGAAGAAAAAGGAAGAAGCCCACATTCCCAGCGGCTATGCAAAGCAATCTGCACATTCACACGCAGCCATTTAGGGAGCAAATTGGCCCGGTGCCCCTTCTGACGATGGTTTTAAGAGAAAGGGAATTAGGGCGTTGAATCCCTAACTAGATCTCCTTCTTTGATGAGCCTCTTTATCCTCCTGTCCCTCATCTCCATTTCTTTGATGTGAGGCGTTGATTTTCCTGATTAAATAGTTTTTAAAGTAAAAAGCTCTTCTCTGGGCTCTGTAATACTGGGTACTTTACTGTACCTATTGTAGGTTCGTTTGTGTGCATGCATGTTGAATGGTCCATCTGTGGTATTCTTTAATTGGAACAGAGCCCTTGGCTTGCAGATAATGGTAAGGATAGTACATGCATATTTTTCTTTTAGAAAGAATGTTATCATTAAAGCTCATGCCTGGCTTTTACCTCTTCATTTGAAATGGCTAGAAGTACCTTATGATTCACTAATGAAATTAAAGAGCAAAAACATCCGTGCTTTTTCTCTTCCAACAAGATTTCATCTCTGATCCTTCTGCCGATAGTGTGTGCTTTTACCCTATTTTCAACAGGTAGGGGAATTACATCCCTCTTGTACTGGAGAGATGTTTCCAGCAGCTGGCATCACTTTTAAAGACTGAATGACATTGTTATCATGCCAAGAAAGGATGAAACGAAAAGCGCTCTGTTTATTTGTTGACATCTCTGAGGATTCTTGACACCTGTTTATCTTTCTTTCGTGGCATGTCCAATATGCCAATAGAAGTGAGCGTCTCATATTTCACCTATTCAATAAAAGGCATGCCAAACACAAAACACCAATATTCCTCCAAGGTAGTCAAATCCTACGTGTGCTGAAGTTCAGGGCTTCGGTCGCCGCTGGTACCTGTGTTGTGAGACTTCTTTCAACACCTGCCGGGCTTTGGATACCGCTGGGCCCAATTATCTTAGTCTGCCTCGGCGTTTTTTAAAGTCTTATTTCTAACTGGCTTTTATTTTCCTTAAAAGCTATTTGCCAAAATGGAAAGCCCTTTGATTTTCCACAGGACAAAATATGTGGAAGGACTGTGTTTTCTGATTGGACGAGCAAAGATAGGAGTGGTAAGGGGGTTTGGGTAAACAGGATTCCAGAGGGTATTGTGGGGGATTATGCACAGGTGTGTTGCATGCACCTGTGGTAACCTCTGGCAAAGCCCAAGCCTGTTTGTGTGTTTCACGTACATCCCCAGGTCTGTGCGTGAGTTCATCGTCTTCTTACTGATGTCTAGAACAGACTAAATGAGTAATAATCTCTGTACATCCCTCCAGATGGCCCAGTGAATTTCCTGTGGATTAAGGCGCCAGCTGAGTCCTTTGAAAGTTTTGATAACTTCTGCGAATGTGATTGAGCCTCTGCTTGTTCAGGAATGTGGTAAAGGATGCAATGTGCTCATTTCTGTTTCCCCAAAAAGAGATGAAATTGTACACACGCACTTGGGTCCCATAAGGTACCTAACTGACACAAAACTGTCAGAATATTCACAACAATACTAAATATTGTTGTAACCGTCTTATTTTTCAGATTGGGTTTGGTTTAAGATTTATTTTAAACGTATACAGCAGTCCCTTGTTTATTGCGGGGAGTCCGTACCCTGAAGCCCCGCGATAAGTGAAAAACCACAAAGTAGGAATAGTAGTACAAGTAGTAAGTAG
>JAVCKU010000079.1:3206807-3225501 GCA_032273985.1 Hypsolebias coamazonicus
CTGTCGCTGTAACGTCCTGATGTTTCAACAGACAGTGAACTACCCACACTGTCGCTGTAACGTCCTGATGTTTCAACAGAAAGTGGACTAACCACACTGTCGCTGTAACGTCCTGCTGTTTCCACAGACAGTGAACTAAACACAATGTTGCTGTAACGTCCTAATGTTTCAACAGTCAGTGAACTAAACACAATGTCCTGTAACGTCCTGATGTTTCAACAGACAGTGAACTACCCACATTGTCGCTGTAACGTCCTGCTGTTTCAACAGACAGTGAACTAACCACACTGTCGTTGTGACGTCCTGATGTTTCAACAGTTAACTAAACACGTCGCTGTAACGTCCTGATGTTTCAACAGTCAGTGATATAAACACAATGTCGCTCTAACGTCCTGATGTTTCAACAGTCAGTGAACTAAACACACTGTCGCTGTAATGTCCTGATGTTTCAACAGACAGTGAACTACCCACACTGTCGCTGTAATGTGCTGATGTTTCAACAGTCAGTGAACTACCCACAATGTCGCTGTAACGTCCTGATGTTTCAACAGACAGTGAACTAACCACACTGTCGCTGTAACTTCCTGCTGTTTCCACAGACAATGAAATAACCACACTGTCGTTGTAACGTCCTGATATTTCAACAGTTAACTAAACACAATGTCGCTGTAACGTCCTGATGTTTCAACAGTCAGTGAACTAAACACAATGTCGCTGTAACGTCCTGGTGTTTCAACAGACAGTGAACTACCCACACTGTCGCCGTAACGTCCTGATGTTTCAACAGACAGTGAACTACCCACACTGTCGCTGTAACATCCTGCTGTTTCAACAGACAGTGAACTAACCACACTGTTGCTGTAAAGTCCTGATGTTTCAACAGACAGTGAACTAACCACACTGTCACTGTAACTTCCTCATGTTTCAACAGACAGTGAACTAACCACACTGTCGCTGTAACGTCCTGCTGTTTCCACAGACGGTGAACTAACAACACTGTCGCTGTAACGTCCTGATGTTTCAACAGACAGTGAAGTAACTACACTGTCGTTGTAACGTCTTGATGTTTCATCAGACAGTGAACTAAACACAATGTCTCTGTAACGTCCTGATGTTTCAACAGTCAGTGAACTAAACACAATATCCTGTAACGTCCTGATGTTTCAACAGACAGTTAACTACCCACACTGTCGCTGTAACGTCCTGATATTTCAACAGACAGTGAACTAACCACACTGTCGTTGTAACGTCCTGACGTTTCAACAGTTAACTAAACACAATGTCGCTGTAACGTCCTGATGTTTCAACAGTCAGTGAACTAAACACAATATCACTGTAATGTCCTAATGTTTCAACAGACAGTGAACTACCCACACTGTCGCTATATCGTCCTGATGTTTCAACGGACAGTGAACTACCCACACTGTCGCTGTAACATCCTGCTGTTTCAACAGACAGTGAACTAACCACACTGTCGCTGTAACGTCCTGATGTTTCAACAGTCAGTGAACTAACCACACTGTCGCTGTAACATCCTGATGTTTCAACAGACAGTGAACTACCCACACTGTCGATGTAACGTCCTGATGTTTCAACAGACAGTGAACTTACCACACTGTCGCTGTAAAGTCCTGATGTTTCAACAGACAGTGAACTAACCACACTGTCGCTGTAATGTCCTGATGTTTCAACAGTCAGTGAACTAACCACACTGTCGCTGTAACGTCCTGATGTTTCACCAGACAGTGAACTAACCACACTGTCGCTGTAACGTCCTGCTGTTTCCACAGACAGTGAAATAACCACACTGTCGTTGTAACGTCCTGATGTTTCACCAGACAGTGAACTAACCACGCTGTCGCTGTAACGTCCTGCTGTTTCCACAGACAGTGAAATAACCACACTGTCGTTGTAACGTCTTGATGTTTCAACAGACAGTTAACTAAACACAATGTCCTGTAACGTCCTGATGTTTCAACAGACAGTGAACTACCCACACTGTCGCTGTAACATCCTGATGTTTCAACAGACAGTGAACTAACCACACTGTCGTTGTAACGTCCTGATTTTTCAACAGTTAACCAAACACAATGTCGCTGTAACGTCCTGATGTTTCAACAGTCAGTGAACTAAACACACTGTCGCTGTAACATCCTGATGTTTCAACAGACGTTGAACTAACCACATTGTCGCTGTAACGTCCTGCTGTTTCAACAGACAGTGAACTAACCACACTGTTGCTGTAATGTCCTGATGTTTCAACAGACAATGAACTAACCACACTGTTGTTATAACGTCCTGATGTTTCAACAGACAGTGACCTAAACACAATGTCTCTGTAACGTCCTGATGTTTCAACAGTCAGTGAACTAAACACAATGTCGCTGTAACGTCCTTATGTTTCAACAGACAGTGAACTACCCACACTGTCGCTGTAAGGTCCTGCTGTTTCAACAGACAGTGAACTACCCACAATGTCGCTGTAACGTCCTGCTGTTTCAACAGACAGTGAACTAACCACACTATCGCTGTAAAGTCCTGATGTTTCAACAGTCAGTGAACTAACCACACTGTCGCTGTAACATCCTGATATTTCAACAGACGGTGAACTAACCACATTGTCGCTGTAACGTTCTGCTGTTTCAACAGACAGTGAACTAACCACACTGTCGTTGTAACGTCCTGATGTTTCAACAGACAGTGAACTAAACACAATGTCTCTGTAACGTCCTGATGTTTCAACAGTCAGTGAACTACCCACACTGTCGCTGTAACGTCCTGATGTTTCAACAGACAGTGAACTACCCACACTGTCGCTGTAACGTCCTGATGTTTCAACCATCAGTGAACTAACCACACTGTCGCTGTAACGTCCTGATGTTTCAACAGACAGTGAACTAACCATACTGTCGCTGTAACGTCCTGCTGTTTCAACAGACAGTGAACTAACCACACTGTCGTAACTTCCTGATGTTTCAACAGACAGTGAACTAAACACAATATCACTGTAACGTCCTGATGTTTCAACAGCCAGTGAACTAAACACATTGTCGCTGTAACGTCCTGATGTTTCAACAGACAGTGAACTAACCACACTCTTTCTGTAACATCCTGATGTTTTACTTCTGGCTGTTTGTGTAACTGACACAGCCGGTTCTTCTGGACTAAGATGAAAATGAGTTGGATGTTTAGCGAAATGGATCCTCAGTTAGCAGGGGGAAACACTAACACTCTCCGTCCCCCAATTTTGTTTCTTCAGACGGCTCTCAGCTCCTTTTTCCAGGAGATAACCATCCCAAATCATCATGACATATTGTAAGTCCACTTAGTGCTGTGTTCGGTTTCGGCTCACCCCAAATATTCCATTTTTGAACAAATAACTTTAAAAATGACTGAGTTATCGTTTTGTTCATGTTTATAAAGCTGCTGATTTCTGGCAGCCACATTGTCTCATCTTTAAATGTCTAAGGTCAGTCTTGTTTCTGGACAACTGAGAACCTTAATGCACATTGAAAGAATCAATTTAAGCTTCGTGTTTAAACGCAGCTCCCATTCTCTGTGTGATCCGACAATCATTTCACTGGTTTCTGTGGTGTTTATCAGCAGATTCACTCAGATCCTTTTCTCCGAGATTCTAAGCTTGCCGAGTTCCACATTTGTTAACCTACATCTTGCCTAACGTAGGCCACTTGTCAAGTGCTTAACTGATTTTATTCAGCAGACTGCTTTGTTTTCGTTGAGTGTGTACCCTCATTATTACACATCAACGTATCTTGACATCTCCAAGAGAAATCTCTGGCAAACTGAACCATTTCATAGTTTGAGATATATTTTTATGTTGAACCTTATAATTTGGAATGTTTCATTCAACTTTTGTTGAGACGGATTAATCCCATTGAGCCTCAGGGACTCATTTACAAGAGAGACCTGAGTTCTTTAACAAAGAGCGATGACAACATTGCATAACAATGACAATAATAGACAGTCATAAAAGAGGCATAAAAATATTTCTATATATTTTTTCAAATTAAAAAATAGCAACCAAAGTACAGTCAAAAGGAAAAAGTAGCAGGAAAAAAACAGCTACATTATAAGGTGGTGTAGAAAACTAAAAACAATGTGTAGCGTCAAACAGATACAGGTAAATTTACCACTAATCATTAGTGGTGAGGAGGGAAAAATGTTAAAAATCAACCTGAATAAACCTGGAATATCCATCCATTCATCCGTCCGTTCGTCCATCCATCCATTATCTTTACCCACTTCTTCCTTTTTGGGTCACGGGGGTCACTGGCACCCATATCCAGCAGTCACTGTGCAATAGGTGGGGGACACCCTGGACAGGTCTCCAGTCCATCACGGGGACACAAAGAGACAAACAAGACAAACAACCATTCACTCTCTCTCTTACACATAGGGACAATTTAGAGTTACCAGTCAGTGTAACATGCATGTTTTTGGTCTGTGGGAAGAAACTGGAGTACCTGGAGAAAACCCACGCATGCACAGAGAGAACATGCAAACTCCACCCAGAAAGGCCCTGGTCTGGGAATTGAACCAGCAACCTACTCACTGAGAGACTGGTTCCAGAAATGCCTGATAGCTAAAAGTGTAATTGCTTCATTCTGGACGTGTAACTTCCAGGACCAAGTAAAACATTGCTTTAGGAGTATTTTCACTAGTTATCAAAGATTGGCGGATGAAGGCATCATCAAATTTGAATCTAGTACTAAACTTTACAGAAAGTCGGTTGTATAAAACCTAACACAGAATAACTGTGACCTCTTGTTGCAGTAGCAGTCAAGACCTAAAGGGAATGAACCTATAGGGTTCTGAACCAGCGGTAAGAATTTAATGGATCTAATTGGACACTCGACTGGTCTGGCATTCGTTGTCTCACCTCGAAAAATAATTCAAAACTACTCCTCAAGTATGATCAGGTGGTAGGACTGAAAACTGGTGAAAAAGCAACACCTATTCAATGAAAACCTTTAAAGGACCTTTAGATTGAACAAAAAAAAATGTAGTCAGGTTCTCTTTAATATGACTGGGAAGTAAATCTAACAACATGCAGTGAAAACAATCAAATGTTCCTAAAATACATTGACAAATGATTTTTGTTGAGACCAAACTGGTTTGCAGATACAGTTTTTAATGTATCACAACAATGAGCAACAAACATACTTGATGAACTATTTCCAGAAGTTGTTCAAATACCATCTACAATAAACGTCATTTCAACTATGACAACAGGTCTGTGACAAAATTAAAAAAAAAGTTTCAAAACCATGTTATTACCGTGATACGGTACAGTTGAGACCTCAAACAGTACAGTAACAAAAACTAATGCGACTACTCTCTATATATAAAACATCAATAACATTTTTGGTTTAGTTTATTTAAAGTTTTAGCCATAGGGGCTTCTTCTTATTAAAACCTCAGGGTGCATTTCCTATGTAACCCAGATGTTGTAGAGTACATATTGTGTAGGATATGATTGCGCCATGAAAATCCCTTTGACATCCAGAAGAGCAATTCCAATATCAACCTTTTGAAGGCTGTCCCGATAAACATGACACAATCCATCCAGTTTTTTTAAAAAGTTCCTTTTTTTTTTTTCTTTTTGGCTGCTGTGCAGTTGCAATATATATGTACAGTTATATTGTTGGACCATCCTTTTAGTTGGTTTCATAGCTTTTACCAGTCCTTTGTGTGGGAAGTGTCCTGTCTGATGCTAGCATTTTAGCACATGATGCTAGCTGACAGTTCAGTCTTTTAATGCTGAGCCACAAAGTGGGGAAAGGCAAAAAGCCAGAGTTGTGAAAGCCTTTGGAATTCGGACAGTCGCTTATGTTTGTACAATGGCAGAATTGCACCTTGGGAGGCCAGGATGTCTCACATGAAACACAATCAAAAAGTGTCTTCAGGAATAAAGTAAATGTAAAATACTAAAAATCTAGGTAATGACATTTAAAAAGCTCACACAAAATGAAAAAAAAAAATGTTTTGCTTAAAAACTTTGAAAATAAAAACACCTTTACAATTATAAAACATAAAAAGAAATGTCAATTGATTTTATTGTTTGAAACAATAACTAAGCATGATTTGATTTAACCTGTCAAACAGTTGCATTACATGCTACTTGCTCATTTCAGAATAGGAAATACCAAAAGCAATACATTTTTGCATTTCTTCATAATAATAAATTTGTACCATGCACAGCCAACTACGAATATGTACAACAGCTCAGCTTTCTTTGTTCACAAGCCTTTTTCTTTCATACAAATAGCCTTCTGTTACTTTGGAATGAATTACACTGGTTACCAAACTAGAAAGTGATTTGTAAAAATTGAACACCCTTTGAAAGCTTTCACATTCTTAGTTCCCAAAAAAAAAAAAAAAAAAAAAAAAAAAAAAAAAAAAAAAAAAAAAAAAAAAAGGAGCTAAAGTAAATAATGATTCAGTATTTTGTCTGGATGAAATTGAATTTATGGCAACTAAATAACATTACGCAGTAGCAGCAAATGTAAAGGAATACTCTGCAATGTTGAAATCACTGAACGTGGAAATATTCTAATGTTGTGTTTCACTGTGGAAAATCAGAAGTGCCAAAAAAAAAAAAAAAAGATGAGAGGACGTTAACCTATGCACTAAATATGTGCGTTAAGGTTTAACACTGTTTTAAATCCTGCAAGTACATAAAAAAATGTTAATGTTACTATTTAACACAAATGCTGTTGTCCCCCTCTTAAAGCAGCATATTTGCCAACGCATAGCAAATTATATATCTTTTTTTAACATTGTGACCAACTTGTACCTTAACAGTTTCAAGTATACAGTACTGCTTTCTTTGTATGCACCAATTGTTAAATAGGTCTCTAGATCCTGAAACAAAATGGACCAATATGCTGCTGTAACAGACACAAATAATAGTTAAAAAACATACATACTTACATACATACATACATACATACATACAAACAAAAAAAATCTATTAAATTAACAAATGGCCTACTCAAATAATAATAAGACATAAAAACAAATTAAGTGCACTATAGTTCAGACACAAGCAGGTACCATAACAGTACAGCAATTCACAAATGAAAAATGTTATATTCACATAATCCGAGAAAGTCTATCAAAACTAGAGTTATTACCTCTTCAGAAAAGGGTGTGAGCAGAGGTAAAAGTGAGAAGGTAAGTGTTGGCACAGATTAGTATACTACAAGAAAAAAAAGTGTGGGTGGTGGGGAAATAGATACAGCTTGCTGTAATACAAACTGGCAAACACAGGGGCATCATACACAATTACTTCACCATTCTAAATTCCCTCAGTGGCAAAACCATACTGTCTTTGTAGGGCAAAACTAAAAGGATATGCACATTGTCCATTGTAACAGTAATATTGTCTCTTGGTACTCTATACACATCAAGGAAATGCGTCCGATAAAGCTTGACATGTTTTGGTTATAAGCCAAGTGTACCCAGGCTTGGTGCTGCTTTAACAAATGAGAAATGTTATGTTCTGACCTGAGAATTTAAAGCTACTGAATTACACCTATCTAAACTAAGAGAGATTCTCTTTGAGGGTTCTGGATCGTCATCCCATACAGTACATGCTAGCATTTGGAAAACAATCCAGCTGAGGTGCAATTTACTATCGTGAGAGTTTTTGGCTTGAAACAAGCTCCCCAAGGGAACTTGTGAGATTTTTTCCTTCTCCATGTTTTTGTATACAATATAAGCTCAGTCAAGCATCTGCAACAGTTCTGTCCATAACAAAAATCAATCAATATCTTGCCAGCATATCAATATGGGAAAAACAATCCTGAGTCAATCATTTGGTACTGTAATTTTTTTGGGTTAAGAGAAACTTTGGAACTGCAGTTTAAAAAGTCTTATTTTTTTCTTTAAGCAAGGGATCCTTGTGTCACACCTACACACTGAACATATCCATTCTGATACTACTGAAGCTTGTGTCTAGGCCAGAGGCAGTCTTAGCCTTGACTTCCAACGCATTATCTAAGTCAACCAGCTTCTGGCTTAGCTCATTGTCAGACTCATCTGAACAACTCTCGGTGGGTAGTGAGGTTGGAACCCCTGAGGTGCTGCAGGAAGTTGAGGTAACCGTTGAGGGTGAGGAGAGGGGAGGAGGAGGGGAAGCAGACGGGGAAGAGGAAGCAGCTTTCCGGGCTGTGGTGGCCTGGAACAGGACATTTGGCCAGGACTTCATGGACAAGCGAGAGAGATGAGGAAAGGTGTTATTAGAAGAAGCTGCAGACTGCGAGGTAGATGTGGTGTTAGGAGTAGGGGAGCAAACAGAGTGAGGTAATAATCTAGTATGCTCTTTGGCATTTCTCATTGCTTGTTTGATTGTTTTCTCTTTGTGCAAGCTCGACTGAAGGTGTTGGCCAAGTGCTTCATTCCCATTAACAACCACATTGCAGGCAACACAAGTGTAGTTGCTCACTGCCTTTCGAAGCACTGTTTCTTGCGGGTCAGGAAAAGGATGTCCAAAGTAACAGAAGGACTTCTGATGACGTACCACTGAATCTTCTTCAGCAAAAATCATCTGGCACTTCCTGCATATAAACTCATGCTTGACAGATGGTACAATAAAAGCATCTGGAAAGTCCATAGTACTTTTGGTTTCTGTTTTCGGTTCTTCTTTTGTGCTTTCTTTTGAAGAGCCTTGGTTGTTGTCATCCTTAGCTTCTACAGCTTCTTTTGGTTTGAAGGAGTTGGTTGTAGTGCTCTGCATGCTCTGAGGTGTTTTCACGGGGGTTGGTCTCTGTTGCTGCTGCTGTTCAAGCTGTTTCTGCTGCTGCTCAAGTTGTTTCTGCTGCTGCTGTTGTTGCTTTTGCAGTGAATCCTGGAGGGACTGGTGGTACTGCTGGTACTGTTGCAGGAGAGCAGTTGGGGAGAGACCCGCAGCCATGGCAGCTTGTGGAACTGCTGCTGGCCCGTATGGAAACAAGCTTTCTAATCCACACAATGGTGGGAAATAGCCCCCAGTCTGAACCCCTCTGGGAAGCTGTGGAGTAAAGCAATTGGGAAATCCTGGGAGAAAATAGGGCAAGAACTGTCCCCCCAGAAAAGAGCTGGGATCACCTGCAGCAAGAGCATTCTGAAGTGCTTGAAGCTGTGAAGCATCCAAGGAAGTTTCACTTCCTGGTTTCCCTGGTGCTTGACTTTGTTTTTCTCTTGTTTTGGCCATGCTGGGGGTGTCTGGGCGTGAGCCGCTCTCATTCTCTCTGTCCTTTACCTTCATTTGAAGTGACTTGTCTCCCGTTTTCTTGACACTGTCTCTCTCTGAGTCTTTACCTTGCTGCTCTGTATGGTTTACGGTTGCCAAAGGTGTGGAGGGAACAGGAGGAGGAAGAGGAGGTGGAGGAGGAGGAGGAGGAGTCTGCAGAATAGTCTTGGTTGGGGTAGTGCTGAGAGACATGGCAGGAGAGGGGGTGGCTGGTGTAGGGAACCCAAGCATGCCAGCACCAGGAGACGCTAAAGCTGAAATACAGTGGTATATAAATATGGAAATATTCAATATTTAAATAGTCAAACCCAAATCACTATGGATATTTATTAGTATAAGATAAATATGCTATCACTGGCTGAGTTTTTAACTTTCTTGTTAAGACTTTGTTATGGATCAAAACTGTCACATGCGCTTTAAAATAAATTAAATTTTAGATTGTTTTAAATATTAAAAAAATAACAAACCCAAAAGAGAGGGAACAAATACATTAATTAGGTAATTTGGCAAAAACATATCAAATTTTACAATTAGCTATTCAACTTTTTAGCTGACATTGTGCATGCACATACTATCACCATTCTTTAAAATTATTACAATAGTTTTGAAAATACTTAAAAAAAAACATTGGAATACAGAATAACAATAACATTGTAAAATTAAACAGTGCATGAGAAAGTTCAGTTTATAAAACTTCTAATCTGTTTTTTAATGTTTGTCATACCAACTCACCAGGTGTATTAGGTGGAAAAACAGGAAGAGATGATGGTCCGTTTACTCCAGGTAGTAACACTGGTGGAAGGCCAGACAACCCTGGATAGCCTGAGGGCAGGCTGAGTCCATGTAGTGCGCTGTTGTTATCCACTGAAGTCTGTTGCTGCTGGCTAGGCAGACTGAGTCCCTCACCAACTTTTTTCATACGATCAATCTCTTGTTGAGCCATCAGCTGACGTACAGTGGTCGGTGCTAGGTAGTCCTTTTCTCTATCCACCTGATTTCCTAAAGTTTCTTGCACTTTTGCAATGTGCTGCTTAGAGAATATATGGTCCCTAACAGACATTCGGGCAGTGTACTTTACACCACACAGTGTGCACTCAGTTCTGGGTCCATCTGGTGAACCTTGACTTATCATGAATGGCTTTCCGATGTTAATCTTGAATTTTTTTTCTTTTGCACGGGCATTCTGAAACCACACCTGGACAACACGTTTTGGAAGTCCAATCTCATTGCCCAGCATCTCACACTCCTGCATTGTAGGTGTGCGGTAGTCACTAAAACAGGCTTTGAGTACTTTAAGTTGAAGGTTACTCATCTGGGTCCTGAAGCGTTTGTGGCCTGGCCGCTCCCCACCGTTGTTGACTTTTCCAGATTTGTTGAAAGGGTTACCCGCTCCAAAGGGACTAGGAGAACTGGGATCAGCAAGGCTTGATGATTCACTCCTGTCATTGCTTTCATCCATTTCATCATCTCTGGAGCTAAAGTAAGAGTCACAGTCTTTTCCAGAAAAGCTGAGTGCTGGGCTCACCATGCTGAACTGGAACCTATCATTTCCACCATCAAAATTTGGCACCAGACCTTTTTTGTTGTCACTAAGCCTGTCTCCCCCATTGGCAGTTAGACTCTCAACCTCATTGTTATTACACTCATCACCAGTTGTAGCATCACTAATGGCTGTATTAATTGATGATGTCTCATCAAAGTCCATCTTAATGAGATCATAAGATGACGTTTCTGCTGAATTATTATTAGGCCCTTCAGATTCATCACAATTTTCAGCTTTTAAGGATGAAGGGCTTAAGAAGTTTTTTACTTGTGCCTCAGATGGTTTGACTGGAGTTGAGGATGCAGCAGGCAGGTCATACTCATTTGGCTCAGTCTTAGTAGGCAGCTGTGAGAAGTCAAAGAAATTATACTTATTTGGACTTTCCCCTCTTTCATTGTCTTGATTCATCATTGGACTTGGTGGCAGGCTAAAGCCTGCCTGCTTAGCCTCATGCCAGTGTCTCGATCGTATGTGGCTATCTAATGCAGATTTAGCCTTAAACAGTGCTCTGCAAAATGGACATTTCTTGTGGGACTGGGAGGGCCCTATAGCCCTGAACTGTCCCTTTCGCTCTCTTGCACGAGTGTTTTGGAACCACACTTGCACAACTCTCTTTTTTAAGCCAACCTCTCGTGCAATGTGGTCCAGCATCTTCCTGGTTGGGTTAGAGTCAAGAAGATATTTGTCATAAAGGATTTCTAATTGTTCTGGTGTGATGGTAGTTCTCAAACGTTTATCTCTGTGTTGCTCTTCACTACTGTTTCCACCATCTTTATCATTAGCATTGTCCTCTTTATCATCTAATTTTCTCTTCATTGTGCCAGAGCCTGTGGCTGAGGCCATACTAGAGCTACCCTGAGAGGGCATTTGGGTGAGCCCCCCAGATAATAATTGGCTAGCCATTAGGGGGTTGTTGGGATCAAATATCATATAAGGCATATCAATGGGTCTTTCAAGGAACTGAGAGTGAAGAAATTGGTTCTGGGCAGCCAAAAAATGCATGTGCTGGTGTTCCTGCCATAGCTCCACAGTAGGGAATGCAATTTTACACTGTTCACACTGGTACTGAAGTAACTGGTGGGGCAGACTGTTTGTGAGGGAGGAAAGTGCCAGGGAAAGTGGACTTGAGGGCACTGTAGCTGCTTGAGGTTGGGAATGTGGTCTTGACAGCTGTGGTTGAGGGACTTTCTGAGGAGGTGGTTGAGGTGTGCAAGCTTTAGATGGTCTTGGTTCTGGTAGTGACTTAACTACTGGTGAGGGGGCAGTCTCGGCTTGTTTCACTTCTGTTTCAACTCCAAAATCTGGCTTAGGGGAAGTTTTTCCCATTGAAGTATGGGGAGAGGCCATCACAGGTGAGCTTGATCCAGAACTGGTGGAAGTTCCTGTTTGGAAGTGTTTTGTTAACTCTAAAGGTAGGTGAATACCCTTGATGGAAATGTGTTCAGAATTATCTATGTATTCCTCACAAGGGTTGTCTTCATTACATTCCTCATCTTCATCCTTATAGCACAGTTTTTTCTGGTGAGTGATGAGATCAAAGATACGTGGGAACACAATGTTGCATTTTTTACACTGGTACTGCATGTTGCTGGTTCTGATGTATCGCTCATTGGTCAACTCTTTTTTCTCATTTTCTTTAGAATCTGCCTGGTTCTCATAGCTCTTACGAGCTTTCTGGCGGGCATTTTGAAACCACACCACAATGACGCGTGTTGGTAAATTGAGTACAGTTGAAAGCTGCTCAATCTCATCATCCTTTGGATACGCATTAGTATCAAAGAAATCTTGAAGTACCCTCAATTGGTAATCAGTGAATCTGGTCCTAGAGGACCTCTTGTTCATGGCTGAGTCAGTTCTATAGTATTCATGTGCACTGACCTGAGGTTCCATTCTAATATCTTCCAATGTAGTAATAGGAGGAATGTTAAAATTGTATGGTGAGTCTTTACTCCTCTGCCTTTCTTTGAAAAGAGTGTTACGAAACCAGTGCTTTATGACTTTTTGAGGCAAACCAGACTTCTCTGACATCTCTTGAATTTGCTCTTCATTGGGTGAATTGTTGATATCAAAGTTTGCACGAAGAATCTTAAGCTGCTCATCAGTTATACGGGTGCGTGGTCGCTTAAACTGAGACTGGCGAAGAAAGTTAGGATCAAGACCCAACTGCTGCTGGCAGAGTTGTGTAAGGTCTGAGGAAAGTGAGTCCATGGTAGGTAGCTGCAAAGCTAGCTGAGGAGGCAAGCCTGGGTGTTGGACAGACTGCATCATTAAAGGTGGGAAAAGGGGCAGGTCTAAAGGGACGGGAAGTTGGACTTGAGGTGGTGCAGGTGGAGCAGTAGGTGGTGGAGGCGGGGGTGGCGGCTGAGGTGGCTGGGTTTGGATAGAAGGTTGATGTGATGTCTGATGTGCAACAGGAACTGGAGAAGGTGCTGGTGTTTGAGATTTTGTCATTGAAGAAGAAGGAGGTTGAGGAGCTGATACAGGAGCTGGAGCACTAGGAGGTGGTGGTGGAGGAGGAGGTGGTGGTGGTGGAGGTGGAGTTTCAGGTGAAGCAGGGTTTATTGGATAGAGTTTGTCATATGCCTCTCTGTACTGTTGAGCAAACTTTTCAAGTTCAACATATGGAAAAAAATGACTGTGCACATGCTCCTGATGGCTTTTGAGAATGAGCATATTGGAGAATAGTTTTCCACACATCCCACACTCAAGCTTATCAGTGTTCATCTCCACTTGTTCTACTCCATCTTTGTTTTTCTTTTGGTTTTTCTGTCTGTTTTCATTGTACTGGATGACCAACTCAAATCCAAAGTTCTCTAATAAAGCTTTGGCTGCATTACCCCTTGCTCCCGATACAATCCGTGGAGGGGGAATCAGTGGCTCTGGAAATTTGGACTTTTTAGGATCTTTGTCTTTTACTCCATCACTCACAGAATCTCCTCCAGTTTCCATCTTTGCCCTGCTTTCTTGTTTTTCCAAGTGTTCTTCTGCCTCCACTGACAACTGCAGTTCTGAAACTGACACATGATTAGATTCTAGTTTGGATTTGTGGTTCTGAAGTTGCTGGTGTTTCTGCTGCTGGATTTGTGTCTGCATATGAGCAGCTTGATTCTGTTGTTGTTGCTGAGCCTGCTGCTGGGCTTGAGCCTGTTGTAACTGGTGTTGCTGTTGCATCTGTTGCTTCAGGTCCTCAAGGAACGATCCTGTAAGGCCTGGCATCCCAAAAGCTGCAGCTGAGTGGAGCGCAAGTTCTGGATTAATACTGAATTCTGCTCCTGGTATGTAGAAGGGGAAGAGGAATTGAGGCTGCTGAAATTGTAGCAATGCTTCTGGGGTCATTGGAAAATGTGGGAAGAAAGCTGGGTTGAGGAACTGAGGCTGGAAGAAGGCAGCCTGTTGCTGGAGTTCATGCTGAAGCTGTAGCTGCAGCTGGCTTGAGGACTGTGCTGACTGGTGGGTGTTTGCCTGGGCTGAAACATGGTCTGTAGTAGAAGTTTGTTTTGTAGTGTTGCTCATGGGTTCTTTGGGTTCTACATTATTTTCTTTGTTAGAGGAGGGTGTCCCACTTCTAGCAGTTTCTGAAATGCTAGCATTTCCGTGTGCACTTGGGCCTGGACTTTTTGCAGGTGCTGGACCACTGCCTCCAGTGGCACTGCTGTTGCCTGTGTCAGTTTTGGCAGTTCTGGCTTTGGTCTGGTGGAGTACTGACCTCATGTGAATTTCAAGTGTTGAGCTTTGGCTGTAGGCAACATTACAAATACTGCACTTGAATGGTTTGTTGTCAGTGCTGTTAGTTGTCTCCTGTGGGACAGGGCTTGAAGCCTCTTGAAGGACCTTTTTTAATTTGTGCAAGTGTGAAACAGAATTATAGTGCACCAGAAGGATGTTTTTCTGGGTGAATGACTCTTTACATACGGTGCACTTATAAGGTCGAGAGGGATCCAAAAATTTCTCCATTGTAAAGTTGGGCCCTTTTCTAAATGGCAAGGTTCGTTTTGGTTCTGCTCCCAAGTCATCCAGTAGAGAGCTACTGTCACTTCCTGTAGGACTGGGTTTCTCTTCTTGATCTAGTTCATCATCTTTGTCCAAGTCATGTTCAAAAGCCTGAGCTTCCTCTAAGGCCCTGGCCTCACTCTCAGTGATATCACCATTTAATGGCAGATTTCCAATTAATTGTTGTACCTCAGCTTCAGTAAGTTCAGGATGTCCATTCTCCAAATGTTTCCTGAGGGCCAGGAAAGTCCTAAAGCTTCGTTGGCAAAGGCTGCACATAGTGGCTGCTCGGATAGCATGGTACTGAGAATGTATCTGTAGCTTCTGCATGGTCTTAAATGCCAAGCTGCAGTGGTTGCAGCGATATTTGTAGACATGGCGATCAGATACAGAGAGCTGCTGTTGTTGCTGATGGAGTTTTTGGAGCTCACTGAGGTGGTCTTGTAGGTTTTCAGGTGATTTGCTGTCATGTCCTAGCCCAGCAGCTCTCTTCCAGTCGGGGGCTTCTGAGGCCTCCTTTGGGGGCTTGAGTTCTTCACCTTGCTGGTCCAATTCATTCTTGTCTTGACTGATCAACTCGTCCTTTGAAGTGTTTCCTACAAAAAATAAAATAACAATTTGAAGTATTATTCACAGTATCCTTGATGATTATACTTTTATGGTTGCATTTACATATATCTATTGCGATTGTTTAAAAAAAGTGAAAATAAAAAGTAAAATTCTTCAAACACAGCTTACATACCTTGAAAATGTCCAGACCTATCAGTAAGAGAAGTGGGAGAATCCATTAAAGACACAGTTTTTCCTTGTCCCGTCTGGGGGTGCATTACACTATTTGTAGTGGCTGTATCAGGTCCAACAACCTTGAAGACCAAAAAAATTTATTTAGTACTGATTTATAATAACTTACAAAGCTAGCAAATGTATACACATTGAATGTTTAGAAAGCATTACACATTTTTTTTTAATTTGAAATAAAAGTGAATATTCAGTTAAGGGGAAAATATTGAATACATTGGAAGTAAAAGTATATCAAAATCTACAAGACCAGTAACTTCTGACCTAATTATTATAATGATATGATCCTTGTCCAGAACATATTTTAAAACATTTAGCTATAATGTGAAACACATTTCAGAAACTGATGTACATTTTGATTTTAAATGACAAAGTAACAATCCCTACCGTCATAATCAGCTTCTCCACACAATCAGGAGCCACGCTATGAAGATGCGTAAGATGCAGCTGCAAGTGAATTTTGTTGCTTAGGACGTCCTGGCATAGTGGACAGCGAATCACTGGCTGCATGGAATGCTGGGACATCACGTGGAGCTGCATGCGGTTGGCATCTTTACTGCTATAGTTGCAATACGGACATTGCTGAACCTGAAAAAACAACCAAAAAAATGTATCTGAGTAAAGAACTGTTTTTGCATTAATGAAGATAATACACTTTATAAAAGGTTTTGCCAAGATATTTACTAACAACATTTAGAGGCTAAACTTGCTAAACCAAATGAAAATGTAGATTTTTTTTGGTTTGGTTTTGTTCGTTCACCCCTCTCCACAAAATCAGATGGCCACCCAAACACAAAATAATGTAAATCAACTATGTGTTATGCAATTCGCTTAAGTTTCCCAAGTCATGCAATTTTATTAGCAGAAAACACGATTGGCCCAAATTTCTAATCAGGAGATTACAGATGATAAAGGTGTGTACCCTCCCAAGCTATGTCTTGCCCTCATTACATGAAGTACTCTGAGCATATCAGACTCTCTACCACCTGTTTTAATAGAATCCATTTCTGAAATGACTAAGTCCTCCCTCCTTGAAAGTCCCAGAACCAGACGAGCTAATACTTCATAATCTAATTTAAAAACACATATAATTTAAAGAGATGCAAAAAAGGGAAGACGCAGAGAGGGAGGCCTAAGGCTAGTGCTGGTATTCTACTTAAGAACACAAAGGCTGGCTTTTGTGCTTGATGTTAAAAAGCTCTGACAGAGAGGGAATGGTGGGATGCATTTAACCCTTTGAATGAAAGCTGGCGCCAGCAACTGCTAAATGCTTGGCTAAGCATTTTTGCTTCTTACAGTTAAGTATCTTCCCATTAGCTCATCCCACAGTGACAGTCAAGGTTAGATTTCATTAGTGCTTATGAGCCTGCCTCATTAGCTATTAGCGCACTGTACATGCAATGACAAGTTCCACCAAGTAGTTGAGCTACAAAGCTAGAATGTTACTCCAAACAGATAAACATAAACCCCATAAAATATTTGTTTTGGCTAAGTGACACATGGTCAAGCTGTACAAACTGTTAATACTTTGAGGATCAGCTAGAATCAACTATTTTTAAATTCACCAAAATGCTAGCAGGTTATTTATTGATTTGCTGTAAACCCTTACCTGGTCGTTGCTGGAGGTTTTCCCTTCAGCAGACTTTGGCCTTTTGGGTGGACTCTCAATTTGTCGATCTGGCGGGAGGGAATGTTTAACTGTAGCGTTTGGCCTAGTCACCTCTTTAGACATGGCACCCCCACCTACGAGACATAAAAAGAAAGACAACATTTTTAAAAATCGCTTTTAGATTTTTACAATTTAACATTAGTTTGCATTAACATTTTATCAATAGTTTTACAATATCTGTTTAAAATCCAATGTGCAAAATAAGCCATGCAATACAAAATATTAATGGAATTATAACTTTTTTTTTTTTTTTCAGAACTGAGCCTGTTTGAAATGTAGAATGGGTCAGAATAACATAGGGTCAAGGGATTTAATCTCATATATAAATTGAATATTAATCTTAACATAAATATACAGAACTGACATATGTGAGAATATATATTGGTATAAAAATGACATTCCGAGGCTGTTTTGCATGATAATTGATTATACTATTATTGATTTACAACTAATCTAGCATGTATTATAAACAAGTATACCAAATTAACATTCAGTGGGGCATAGGTGATGATTCAAAAAATGATTTGACTATTAAAAAAAAAAAACATTAGCTTCAATACAAGCATGAACTGTATAATTCATATTCATATATGGTGACAATTCTGGCCGGAGGACATGTAAAATGGGAAAAACTCAGGCAGGCTCATTATCACAGCACGACATACATTAAATGTTATGGTAATATTATACACTTCATTAGTTCATATACATTTCCCCGACCGCCTCAACAACTCCAGTGTCTGAGTAAGATGCTAAATTTTCGGGGCTTGGTCACGGCTGGTGGTACAGTAGCAGTGTGTGCCTGTTTGTATGTTTGTGTGCAATTGGCATTTGTGTGTGTGAGCGACATTAACAGCAGGGCTCAATGTGGAGAGATCAGCCTCTGGTTGTATTTAGTAAATGCTGCAGCCACTGATAAATCTTTCATTAGCCTCATCCTAAGATACCAGCCGTGCAGCCCCTGCTCTACTCTGCCACTGCAATTTACCCATTCTGTTCAACACAAAGACACAGCAACAGCAACTCTCCCTCTCTTGTTCCCTCCCTCTTCTTCCTCCATCTTTCCCTAAGCCCTCACACACCCACCCCCCTTCGCTTGCGTCCCCTCCCTTGTCTGGTCACTCAAGGCAATATGTGAGCCTCACTCTTGCGAATCAACGCTTCACGCTAGATGCACAAATGGAAAAAAAAAAGGGAAATCAAAGCACTGATACATGGAGAGGGGGTTGAAAAAAAAAAACATTTTGTATTTCATATTATTCTGTGGCTCGTGTTTGTATTGGACGCATATCAATTCCTCCGGCCCATTCATGCATTTTAATTCTGTTGCATTAAGTAGGCGTTCCACTTATTTTATTTGTAATCCCCTATATCTGGAGCCTGAAATATTGGCCTGTCAAGGAAAGTGACAAGCGAGAGGGAGGGAGGGTGGGAGTAA
>JAVCKU010000079.1:3237646-3248145 GCA_032273985.1 Hypsolebias coamazonicus
GTGGGGCTGAACTCACTGCGTACAGTACGCGCGTACGGACACGCGTACGGACGTACGCAGAACTATGTGGGAGCCTTAACAGTTGGATTTAAAGCAGTTCGTCTTGATAATATTGTACTCACTGATACTGCGATAAGTGTGTGATATATTGTGAAGCCTTAGTTGGCAACACAATGGCGATTATGAGAGTTTCCAAAGTGTCCGGGAGGAGAAAATTGCTGCATTTTTCTTACACTTTTCTGTCCAACAGTTGCAGCCTGATGAGATACAACCTTTACGGAGCCAAACAGCTGTTTCAGTGTTAGTATTTGGACTGAGTGTTGAGGCAGTGACTGTTTCAGGATTACTGACGAAGGTGGTTTTGTTCTCGACGCTGTCGCAGAACGCTCCCAGTCCGGGCGGCTCCAGCAGCTGGTCGATGCCAAACGCCAGGCCCTCTTTGAAGGACATGAAGCGCTCCTCCAGCCTGGCTGCGTCTTCGTTGATCAATACTGATCCCTGAACACACAAACACATCGTTTACGCAACAACACAGTAAAACAGGGTCCACGGTTCGGTGCAGAATATTAGTCACAGCAGCTGATTGACATGACCGCAGCAGCATTCAGAGCCTCATGGACGGCCGTATAGTTTGTTTGTTTACCACCAGCGTCTTGTCGCAGCTCAGCTTGATGGTTGATCCGTGCATGGTCCGAAACTGCGTGGTTTGACTCGGCTGGCCGACCCCCGTCAGCTGCACACAAACACAAAAACATCCGTTCATCTTTTAAAAGTCAGTACCTTGTCTGTTCATTTCCTACAAACCCACTCCTGAATCCAACAATGTTCAGGCAGGTCAGCTGGACAGTTTCTTTTCTTTTTTTTTGTGACGGGACGTTTCGCCCTCCATCCGAAGGGCTTCATCAGACTGAGGAAACACCAAACAAAACTGATTCTCCACCAACAGCTTACTCCAAAGTGGAAAAAATCAGTTAAGTTGGTACTAAGATGGTCTCTGGGGCACGCCCTCTCCTCTAGTGCCCGCCCTCTCCCTCGTCAACAGTCATGTCAAACTGGTTCAAAACAACAAAGTCCATGCTCAATAATCCAGGTATAACATCCAACAATGTTCAGTCAGGTCATCTGGATGTTTTTTTTTCCTTCTCTTTACTCCTGAATCCTCAGCTTTAAACTGATATCTGACTAAAATATAATTAAAAGACATTGAGCGGTTTAGAGAAACTGCAGTAACGTCCTAAAATGAAGGCAGCCTTTCTGAAAGGAGAGCGAGTCGAATCATTAAACCCTGTGAGGCTGCGTGATCCCACCTTTCCCTCTCCTTTTGTTCCTTCGTCTCTTTAACCTTCCTTTATCAGCCTCCGCTCAAAAAGCTTGATTGTCCCTTTGTGCAGCTCCTGATTGGATCCTCAGATAATGGATTTTATTCCCTTGCCATGGAACTGCAGAGCGTTTAGTGTGCTTCATTTCCTTCCTCTACCCCACCATGTTCCATGTTTGCTGATATTTTCAGAAATTCAACCTGTCTAAAGATGTTTTGATAATAACTCGGCCTTCAGCTTCTCACCCTGGAATTGCGAACGACGTGAGCTTTGACAGTAGCAGCGAGCTGGTCCTGGTGGTCGGGGCTGGAGAGCCAGCGCAGCCTTTCAGCTGGCAGGGAGTCGAGGGCCTTGTCAGTGGGCCAGAAGATGGTGAAGGGCTGGTGGATGGACAGCTGGAGCAGTGGCAGTACACCTGCATCCTGCACAGAGACAGGACACGTTACACGTTGATCAAACTTTGTTTGTACTTTAGTTTCAGAGCACAAAACAAACAGCAACTGAGTCGAGCACTAAAATTGCATGGACAGAAGTGACTGATTTTCAAAGTAACACCATGCAGATTAACTAATGCAAAAAGGAATAAATAAATAAATTTAAAATAAAACTTAATTTTTTCCAAGTGGCCCAGAACCAAGTTATTATTTTTAATGACTATTTTAATCTTTAAATCACTTCTTCGTCTGCTGCCTTCATGCATCTCCTCCTACATGTCTCTGTGTGAGTGCAGCTACAGCGTGCGCTCTCAGGAAATTATTACCTGCAGTGTTCCCTCAGTGAGGACTGAACTAGACAAAAAGGACCTTCTCCTACTTCGCTCCAGTTTCCAGGAATATCTTGCAAAATGATCTGAAGCTCTCGACCTTGACTTCTCTAAGGGATTTTTATTTATTTATTTATTCATTATAAAATTTGTTCATTTAAAAAAAAAAAAAAAAACAATCCCATAAATGATAACATACAAAATATAAAAAGTGAAAGGTAGCAGAAAGAAGAAAAAAAATCTTATATCAATTTTAAACTACTTTTTTTTTATTATTTATTCATTTTATAAAAAATAAAAAAAAATACACAACAAACACATGTATCCCATAAAAAAAAATACAATATAAAATGAAAGGCAGCAGAAAGAAGAAAAAAAAAATTATATCTGCCCCTTTTCAAAAACAATCAATTCAAACAATAATTATCTATAAGTAACAAAAAAATATGAATAACTCATCTATTACACATTTCGACTACTTCATATATATTTCTTCAACAATTCACTTTTGACCATTTTCTTGAACACAAACATTGGCACATAAACTATAAATATCTGCATTCATTGACTGCTTCTAAAATGTAAATATTTTATGTTTGAGTCATTTGGCATCATAAACATAAAAACTGATTTGATTTGACTGATAAAGTAACATTGAAGCACACAACTGTTGTCTTGAAGTTCTGTCTCTGTGGCCCTCTGTGTAGAGCGCCACAGAAATGGTTAAGGCGGGCCAGATTTGGCCCACGAGCCTTGAGTTTGACACATGCTATATTATTATGAAAAATAATATTATTAAAAATATCATTGTAAAAAAAAAACACAACTTTATAATGAATGTGTGTAATAGAAATCATTACTACATATAAATAAATAAATAAATTCCACTTAGGGGGCCCCCTAGTGGCCCCGGGGCCCTAAGCAGCCACAGTTTGCTTATGCCTTGGGCCGGCCCTGATAAAGACGACTAAAATACAAAGAGTTCTGTAGATCTTCCATGTTGCACAAACAGAAAGTGCTGCTTTTTTATTGGGGGCCCATGTGTGTGTGCGCATGTGTGGTGGCATGCTCATGTTATTAATTTCTTAATGGAAAACACAAAAATAATTTACAGTACAAAAATTTGGCTTCAAAAGGTTTAATTATGAAAAAGTGCAGCAACACCTGGGTCTATACAATAGACAAACACAACTAGTGCACGCCACACACACATGCGCAAAACACACACCTGCATCTCACACAAGAGCCATATTGCATTTCGGCTGCTTGAACCACCTCAGGCTGGTAGGTGAATCGAGGAGGCGGCGTGGCAAGCTTACTGAGGGATTTAAGAATAATTTTAAAAGAAGATTCCTCTCCTCTGTTTCATCTCCTCTCATCTTGTTCTTTTTTTTTCTTTCTCGGTTTTCATTTTTTTTCTGCTCTTTCATGATTCCCCCCCATCCAATATTTATCCAGCCCCTGATTATAAACATATGGCCGGTGTAGCAGGCTGCACAACAGCAGTCGAAAAAAAAAAAAAAAAGCACACAGTGCACACGCACAGTCACACACAAAGTAGAAATATCACACAAACTCGACAATATGACCCCGTCAGGTCCGGACCGGGATGTGGAGAGAGGGAAAAACAGAAGGAACGGGACCAGACAACGACGGAGAGGGAACTAGGAGTTGAGGGTTAATGGCCTTCCCATCTCTGTGATAAGAATTCATTCTGTTCTATTACCCGCATTTATCTACAGAGGCTCCTGTCTTTCTCTTCTCTCTCTCTCTTTCGCACACACATGCACACACACGCACACAACAAGGGTTCAAGATCAATAGATGAACCTAATGAAGAAAGCAGCTGTTTCTCGGCATACCTGCTCAACTCTATCAGCCCAACAAGATCTCCCTGCTTCATTCATCTATCTGTCCATCCATTTATCTATCCACCCATCATTCTATCTGCCCATCTATTTTTTTTTATCTTTTTCACACAGCTATCCATCCATCCATCCATATGCCTGCCCCATCTGTTTCTCAGTGCTTCCATTTATCCTTGTATCTGTCCATCAATCACGACACCAGTAAACAAAGATACAAGCAGGATACATACAGTTTCAAACTGACCAGACTGGTTCTTGTCGTGCATTTAAGGCTTATTTATTTTCGGGGAACTAATACGAGTCTGAAAACAGGGAATCTAATAAAATGGCTGCAATGGCTTGAGAGAATGGTTGTGTGCATGTGTGTGTGTGTCTGCTCTTAAAATAGGCCTGTGACGGGCAGTGGCCAAATGGATAATGCTTAAACAGATCTTTATCCCGTTGGGCTACAGTCCCGTTTTTGGCAGCAAAAAAAAAAACCCTTCTGCTTTCAGAGCCATCAAAAACAAAGCTGTAATCCGAGTTCGAAGACAAAGACACGAATGAAAATTAGAAAAGATCAAATGTACATAGAAAAAGACGGTATAACTATCACAACCTACCATTGTTTGATTTACAGGTACTACTTACTGTAGGTATTTAACGGAATAATTATTTTGTTTTATATGTTATGCTGAGCCAATTTAACATGCAGATAATGAGTTAGATAAAAATAAAAATATGGAAAAAAAAATAAATAAAATTAAAAAAAAAAAGTTTCCCAAACAGTATTATCTTCTGGCCAAAAAAAAAAAAAAAACACAAACAATGCTACAAAATACAGTATGTAAAGAAACGTCAACTTGTTTTAACTTTTACTCACTATATTCAATTAATAATAACAGCTGCTGAGCATCAAAATGTTATTAACTAACATGTTTTAAACACTGTATTATATTGTCACTCAAGTGGCTCTGAAGTTTTGAAGGTTTTAAACACTCGTTTGCGAGAGTCTCCAGACAAGATGACACGTTTCAGGCAATCATGGCCATTTTTTCTGTACGACTGTAAAGCCAGACTTGATGTTTGCTTCCTCATACTTTCAAATTTTATCTGGCCATTTGTTCTTTGCTGTCGTTTTTTGCAGCAGTTTCCACCACAGCAGGGCTGCTGGTCGGTTCCTTCTGTCTTTTTTAGAAACGTCTCCATTTCGTCCTTGCTATGCTTGAAGAGCAAAGCACGTCATACATTTGACTGGCAGCCAATCAGAAAGACGTGCATGGTGAAAAATATTACAATATATTATATATTTTAAAATAATTATTGGAAAATAGATTCAATTTTACTACTACGATGGAGCTTTAGGGCCACGCTAAGAAAAAAATAATTAAAACGCATAAAATTACAAAATAAAGTCAAATAAAGTCTTAATATTAGAATAAAGTCGTATGTGACTTTGTTCCCCTGCTCTCATTTATTTATTTATTTATTTATTTTTCCACGAGTCGGATCCACAACGTGACCTGTCAATCAATCCAGTAGGCGTGTCAGCAAATGACCAGTTCGAAGCTAAACGCTCCGTACCTGCAGAGCTGCTGCAGCCCACCACAGTGTACCACCTTGATGTAAGCAGGTTCAAAGTCCTGATACTGATAATAATCTGATGCTGATGTGCTAACAGATTAACTATCGCCTTATTTGTAAATCCAATATGAAAATATAAGATAACAAGATGCTCAACATTCTTCATTTCACCACAGTTAAAATAGTAAACACTGCTTTATCGTGTCAGAATTTGGACAATATTACGAGTCATTTGCCATTTGTTGACACGCCTACTGATTGATTGACAGATCGCGTTGTGGATCCGACTTGTGGTAAAAAGTAAAAATAAATAGGCTAAACGAAAGCTGCAGGGGGAAAAAAAAAAGTATTGTACGACTTTATTCTCGTAATATTAAGACATTATTTGACTTTATTCTCATAATTTTATGGCTTTTATTTTATTTTTTTCTTAATGTGGCCCTAAAGCTCTGCTGTATATTAGAGTAATTTAAAGAATTAAACATTTTATTTATTTATTTATTTATTTTTATTTTTGCCCTTTTTTTTTTATCTTCTCTCCAGCTTTCCGAGGCCACCCCCCAGCACCCCCTGGTGGCCTCCCAGGGGCCTGCGGCCCCCATTTCGGAAAAACACTGGGCTAACCTACTGAGTAGGTTTTGTGCGCTCTTCTTTTACTCCCTAGCAATGTTATACGTCATTTTATTTTATTTAATAAAAGCACGAGCACAATAGGAATGTGTGCATCATTGTGGTTTTAATATGTTTTCGAGACTAGACTCCTTAACATAAAAATAGATTAACGGACGGGCACAAAAAGAAACATCTTCAAGTCATATCATGCATTACGTTGCTCAGAATCAGCTTTGAAGAAGAAAAAACAATACACCACACATGGAACTTGTAATACACGGGCGCATATGTTTATATTTTTGATGCACACATACACAAACGCACAGATTTAGGGCCCCGGAGATGGCACTGACTGCCCTGGAGATGGTATTTGCAGACGGTTACACATAAGGAGTGTTGGCTTTCCTCTGGCTTTCTCAAAAACATGCAAAAAATGTCCATTTCATTACTGGCTAAACAATGTCATATGGGCCCCCACTGGCCCTAATAGAAGCAGACAAAGACAGAGCAGCACACATATGCTTCGAATAAATCAGATTACTAAGGAAGAGTGGGGGGAGAAAAAAGTGTGGGGGAAAAAGGGAAAGAAAGAGAGACACCGCTAGACACTTAGAAAATTGACAATATTCCTTTTACTTGCTACCTCCTTCTCCCCCGTTCCTCCCCCTTCTCCTTCCTTTCACTTTCTTAACTCTCACAACCCCCGGAGTGGGATCTGTTTTAGATTTGAGCCAGTGCTGCAGCCATATCTCTACCTTATCTCTGCTAGCCGTCAAAAAACAGAAAGCTCCATGTTTCCATGCATTAGACTCCCAGCCCCTGACGTGCCACTTGAAAACCTCACAACCCCTCAAAATGGCTGAGCAGGAAAATAAAAAGCAGCGATGATTTTATTAAATCAAACACAGCGCAAGTTGCCAGGCTGCGCTGATATCATTCTTGGATCCGCCGTCAAGTCAAAGAAAATGTCAGCTGTGGAAATTATGGAAATTAATTTTGGCATTGTGATAACAAATGAAACCCCAAATCCTCCAAAATGAGATCGCTGTTTGAGATCTACAAAGTGACATTAGTTTTATTTGAAAAGGCATCAAAATTAAAAAAAGGGGACGTGGCTTTTTTTTTTCCATTTCCTGACCAACTCGCATCAAACCCCATCAAGACATCCTGCTGCAGTTTTTTTTTTTTTTTTCCATTCTTTTGGTGGCAATCATACCACAGTGCTTCTCGGATGATTGTAAAAGGCAGTATTGATCCCCTTGAAGTTGCAACAAAAAGCATAGACAGGGTGTGGAATATGTTAACAATCTGAGGAAAAAGGAAAAATCCATATTCAAATGACTTCTCGTATTGATTTATAATTACGTCTTAATTGCGGCTCGCTTGGACTTCCAAACTGCCCGGCGACAATGGAGAGAAGATAGGGGAACATTATTGATACACTTTAACAGGGGTGGTCTTCCAGGCATTGATTCGGCCACTTGGCAGTGCCTCTGGCGTGCACATGCAGTCCGTGCGATTCAGAGGAGACACGTGTGGGTAAAGATGCACACACACACCTGCATGAACAAACAAATGAACCCACCTAAGTAGACTGACGCAGCATAATTAACCTTCATCCGGGAAAAGTCAGAGCTGTCGTTTGTGCAGGCTTGACTGTGAATAAGTATGTGTGTATCTTTGTAATTATCATATTTTTTGCTCTATAAGTAGCAGTTTTTTTTGCATAATTTGCATTCCTGCGACTTATACGCTAAAGCGATGTATTTATGTACCCCCCCCCCCCCCCAATATTTATAAACCAATGTTTGGGTAAGATATGACCGTTTTCATTCATTCTCACAGAAAATATTGAACACTACCATTTTCAGCCACTAGATGGCACTCAAGTAGTATGGCATGCCGTTGTGTCATGTAATAGGTAAAAGTGGTTATTAATGACACAATCGGCTTGCCACAGCCTGCCACCGTCATCCAGCTTCATTTCACTGCGCCACCCCGGCGAAATGACCATTTGACCATTGAAGTGCATTAATTAAATATAAGTTCAACTGAGACACACCTTTACTGTAAAGTCGAGCAAACAAATAATTGTTTTTAAGTGTTTATCTTGTTAAATTCTTGTTAAAAGTCCTCCAGTGCATGCTCCCGCAGCTAATCAATTTTTGGCACAGCACAGGCCCACATTTCTGGATTGTCAGTGGTGACACATAATAGAGGTGACTTATACGGCGAAGCTACTTATTTATGTTTTTTTTTTTCCACTTTATTAGACATATTTAGACGGATGTGACGTGTACGGCGGAAAAGACGGTAGTTGTGAAAACGATTTAAATAAAAAAGGAAACGTGCAGCTGGTTGGTATGGTATGGAAGAAGCAAAATAATGCCAGCAAGCAGCAAAACGCAGCCCTTTGTGCTCCTTTGCCTGCTCCAAGCCACACCATTTCACCTTTGCCACTGTGAGAAGGAGAGAGGGGGAGGAGGGGGAGAAGGAAGTCACTTCCACCTGGACCACTGCTTGTCTTTGTCTGTTAAAGGCACATAAATCACCCCCATCAAGGGCTTCATTCTGGTGCTGCCATCCTCCATCTTGTCGTACTGCTCCAGCATCTGGTTTCCTCCCGCGGGGCCGACGGGGAGGATCAGCCGACCGCCGGGCTTCAACTGGTCCAAGAGCTGAACGGGTTAAAGAGAGAGGGTCAAAAAAGATGACCCAAGATGGCTGCCACAACTAACTGACCTCAAAATGGCAATAAATTCAGCCAATTTTTAAGATGTTGAGCTAAATTTGGTGCGTTTGTAGCGGAGACCGATCCTGAAATACATATTCAAATCAATTCTGTCTGTGAGCAAAATATTTATCTTCGGGTTTTTGATCCCATCATCTTTACTGGAAATCAAGAAAAAGTTAAAGGTCCTATGAACAGACAGATTTTGACAGACGTCCATCCAATAAAAAGTGTTTTGCTTCCAGAGGCAACAGCACTTTCATCAGTTTGATGTTTCAGACTCTGGTTAAAATAAATGAAGACGTCCTGAAGTGTGCAGAGGGACTCACAGCCTGGGGGACGGAGGCAGCTGCTGCTCCAACATGGATGGCGTCATACGGCGCCTCCTCTGGGAGGCCCATCCGCCCGTCTCCCACTGAAACACACAACAGGAGTAAAACACATGCACGCTGCCGGACGTAACACAACACTGACATCATCCATTAATCTGCTGCTTCTCCTGAGCGGACCAACCTGTTGGACTCATTTCATCCAGTCATTTAGTTTATTAAATAGAGGGATTACTGTAGTTCTAAACAAAGTTGTGAAAAAAGAAAAATTAAACCATGTAAAGTTTCACTTATAGAGTCCTACCTAGTAGCTTGACTCGACCTGATGTTATCAAGCTGGGGTCGTCTTTCTTCACGTTGTTTATAGAATCGTCTACCAGCTCTTTGATGTGATCGATCCCAACAACTTTGCCTTTAGGGCCTACCTGGAGCAGCACAGACGAAGGTGGTGTTCAGTTAAAACGGCGGCTTCAGACTTTCAGTTGGACGTTTTGTTACTGAATCAATGAGCTCACTGATTCACGACGCTACCAGAGAGGAATCGTTCGTGTTTACCCGCCCTGTGTGTGGCTCACCATTCGTGCAAAGCAAACAGAGAGGATCCCGCTGCCGGAGCCCACGTCCAGAGCCTTCGCTCCTTCGTACAGCTGATCGTGTAGAAGCTCCAGTGCGTACGCGTGCTTGGACAGAGAGGGGCGTCAACAAGGAATAAAAGACACACTTTATATTTAAACTGTGTATACTTTACAAAGAAATATTCTCTGTGTGCTATGCAAACTAACAAAATGACAGATCAAGTTGCACATTTTTTACAGCCAGTCTCAGTATAAACAGAAGGTTGTGAACAGGTGAATTTTAAAAAGAGCTTTTCAAAGTGTAGAAATGTGTAAAAGTCATACCATATGTGGAGCGCTGATGGTTGCTTGATAACCTTTGGGTTGAAAGAGAAACACAGGTTTGGTTAGTTTGTCCCTCGGGTTATAAACGGGTCAATAAATCATGAGCGGGTCACACCTATCGACTGCGGCGAGTCCATGTAGGGGTTACACCTGGAGTAATGTGCACGGTCTGTGGCCAGCATGACTTCAAACACCTTGTCAGATTTAATAATGCCATTTTCTGAGGATGCAAAAGAGTTCGTCAGAGAGGCGCATTACAAAATTATTTTAATACAATATAAAAATATAAAATTCTAGAATAGTGCCACTCGGGATGGCTGCATGTTGGAGCAGCTCTGTTACAGGCTGTCCTCGAGTTCCGGCGCACGCGACCTACGGCGTTTCGGATTTACGAACGGCACCTGAACGCACCATA
>JAVCKU010000079.1:3271878-3283609 GCA_032273985.1 Hypsolebias coamazonicus
GGTTTGGAATACAAATACCCCCCCCCCCCCCCCCCAGTCTTTTCTCAGACTTCACAACTCCTGTCTATACCCCACCCCCTCAACTCCCACCCCCTTCTGCTATCGTTCCCATACCTGTCAGCCCAGATCTGCTTCACAGCCTCCTGCACATGGACATGGCCCAAATGACCCACTGTGAGGGGTGGGGACGGTTAGGAAGAGGATTGCATTAGGCTATTAATATGAGAAAACCACTTGTGTCTGCATCTGTCTCACACACGCAAAACACATCTTTAAAAAAGACATACATCACAGTCTGCAAGCATTATTTAATGGGGAGTCGAGGAAAAAGAATGTGTGTCTGTGTTTTTTTTTTTTTTTGTTGTTGTTTTTTTTTTTTTGGGTGGGGGGGTGTTGGGTGGCAGGTATGAGTGTCATTTAAAAGATAGATCAAAGATGACTTGCATACACAGACACATGCATAAACTCACATACGCACATGCACAAATTGCTTTACCGAACATTTGGTAAACACACTGGTAGTAGAATGGTCACAGCTCTTATTTATATACCATACCATGCCATTCCACACCATACCATACCATACCATACCATACCATGCCATGCCATACAATACCATACCAGCTTTATTTATAGAGTATGTTAAGCCCCCACAGGACCAATATCTATGAGGATTATTAGAAAGAAAGCAAGGGTGGGACATCCATCCATTTAAACCTCAACCTTAAACACAAAGCTACAGGGATCGCACGCACACACCTGCTTTTATGCTTTAATTAGCTGCCACCCCCCAGCGCCCCGCCCCTGACCTCTGAAAGATTTCCATTGTAATCTACATGCAGGTGAAAGAGGAGACTATTTGACTAATCTACTAACCAGCATCTATTTGCCTTGCACAAATGCAGAAAACGAGTAAATGGGGGATACCAATAGACAGGCTTTCTGACAAAAAAAAAAAAATATATAGTAACTTTGTTTGTCTGCTCTGGTTCACAGTTTTGAATTATCTGAGGCATCTTACATCCATGACAAGAACAAGAAACTTATATCTGGCAGTCAAGTAGCATCTAGTGTGAAGTATCTGAGAAAATTCCTTTTTGAAGAGAATATAAACTCTTTAAGTCTGTGAGTGTAAGACAAGGGCGCTGTTATCAACAACTTGTGTCCGGTATAAGTGTGTATGGACTCAAGTGGGAAATAGTAACTTGATAACCATATTTGTCTGAGTGCATCTCTTTAAATGTATATAGTACCCTACCTCTGTGTGTACATACATATGTGTATGTGTGTGTTTGAATGTGTGTCATAAATGGTACCATGCATTTGAAATAGACCCAGAATCTTTTCTATTATAAGGAGCAGCACAATGATATGTTATGCAAATCTATGGGAGTCAATCTCCTGTCCATTTCCCCATCACACAAGTCCAAATGACAGTCCAATAATTTGGGCTGCATATATATTGGGCTATTTGATTTTTAAATGAGAGTGAGCAGGGTTGACCCTTGCTAATAGCCAAGGCGCAGTGGTGGACCTAATATCACAGATGTGCAAGCAAAGCTGCTGCCATTTGAGGGAAATTGAGGAAAATTAAATTTGAGGAAGAGGGTCAGAGATTGAATAATTAAAGGAAAATATTCCTTTATTGATCTTGGTAGAGGTAGAGACACATAATGGAGATAAATTAAACATAAAATATGTAACAAAAAAAAAAAAGCTTAATTTTCCTGTTCCTTCTTTGCTCCCTTTTCTCCCTCCTCTTTTAAAACCCCTGGTTTAATTCCCCCTTCCCCATGATTTCAAGCCGTGGTGTTGCCAAGAGGATCATAGGTAATGAGATGGCCTATCTGCTGCTCCCCAGGGGTATGGCAGAAAGAGGGAGCTGGGATAAAAGAGAGTCAGAGACTAAACAAAGAGTGGCTAAAACACAGGTGGTGAAAGGCTGTGTGTGAGACAGCACAACAGAGGCACTTTATATATACAAGTTTTTTTTATCTTCTGCACTCCAACTATATGTTCTCTTTTTCTTAAAGTCGGTCATAAAAAGTGAGAAGCCTTTTAAGAATGTTCTTAGTTTGAAGGCAATTGTGAGAAAAGAATGGAAATGTGGAAAGTGGTTAAATACAAAGACGCGGAAAAGCACAAGAGACCCCAAACAATCATTTCTGGTTCAAATCTGATGGAAAGCTCAACAGACTGGCAGTGATTTGAAAAAGAGTCTAAGATTTATTCCAACCACCATCTGAGAAACAGGTGCTATGACCTCCGAGACACAAGGTGTGTGTACATGTGTGTGTGGTCCTTGACTATGCCACATTGACCATGAACATTCTCAACTCCCAATGACCCAGGGGCAAGCGCAGCAAAGATCTTAACCTCAAAGCTCTGCTGGGACACATGCACACAAACACATATGTTCAATACAAGCTGAGCCCACTACTTATCCAGGTGGCACTTGTGAATAGCACTGACAGATTTACTCCCAGCTCCATGTGTATAAAGACCAATGTTTGTTATTTAAAATCATAACAAAGCCATATGTTATAATATCTTTTGCTAAGCTAAATATCAGCCAGACCAGCTGTGGATACCTCACAGGCTAGTAGTACACAAACTCTACGCTAAACCATCTTTTATTTTGTCATAAACATTTTAGAGAAATTCACTTAATAGCCGTAATGATACTAAGAAATAAGGTCCATACATTATGTGCTTAACGAAAAGCTGAATTATGAGATATGTTGTGTAAAAGTACTCCAAGTGGCAGTGTTTTATGTAAAATAAACTTAGACCATTCTTTTTTCCTTTTTTTTCCCCATTCCCTTCAATAGAGAGCAAGATGTAGACCTCTGTTTTTCCCATGTAAGGTCTGAGAGTTCCTGTGCCACCTGCTGTGCCTTGGACACCAGAAGACTTGATGTCCATGAACTGCTAATGTCATTTCCCTTTTGCTGTTTTAGAGTCTGGAAAAAAAGGACACTTTCAAACTCTCAGTTCCCCTCAGATGTACTCAATTGCTGCTACAAAGCGGCCATAAAATTTCCTGAATATGCTTTTTGTTTGTATCTTCAAATGGTTTCCCATGCCATAAAGATATTCTCTGTTTCCAGAAAAGCCAGATGGTAAAGTCGTCAACACTCGGATCTTTTATGCGCCGGGCCAAGCTACCTCTATCCCCATGTGCTTTTCACCTCTGCCAATACATAAAAGGAGTAGTGTTTTTCTGGTCAAATAAAGATTTTTTTCCCTCTGCATTTGCTCTGCAGCTCACTCAGTCCCATCTATGCTTTCTCTACACCTCTCTTTCCGCTTTGCCACCACATGTCTAAGGGTAGAATAGTGGACTTTCTGCCAGAGGCATTAAAAGCGTCATCTGCAGAACAGATTTGTAGAGGCCCGTGGAGTAGGTGGATGGATGTGGAACAGGGATATTTGGCTCCGTTCGGGAGACACTGGGTTGACCCTCACTTGCCCCGGCCATACTGCGGTTACATCTTAAATGGCTTTGAAAGAAAAAAAATATTTCTCCGTTTTATTAAAAATAGTTTGGGATTGCATACTATTGGTATAGCATCTTCAATTTGTTCACATACATATTTACATGTCTTCGCATCACTAAATGGCTGCAAGTCTTTAGTATTGTAACCTTGGTAACTTATCCAGAAAGTGGCTCAGGTTGATTCATCTGAAAATGCAACTAAAAGTGACTCAGCATTCTCAAATGGCTGTTCATGTGTACACAGACAGAAACATGCACCTGCACTCAAGTCTTCAAGACTGATGTGAGTCAACTAATCATGCTGATTCAATACATTAAGACCTCACGTTAAGTCGTCAAATGTACAAGCAGCATGTTTGCTATGAATTCAAAAATTTCTCTCAAGCAGAAACATCTCCAGTTCGTTTTGTGCCAGGTTCAGTGTTTGCCAGACTTTGGACAATCGTGGGTTTATGTGAACATCCTGTTTAAGTTGGCTAAGACTGTTTCCGATATTCCCAAGAATGCCAATTAGCTTAATCGAGTTAGAACTTGAAACTAAGAGCATATTTAAATGTTTGCAAATCCTCAAAAACTAACAAATTAACATTTGTATACTCTTTTACTTTGTACTGCATTGGTCCCTTGATGTACACAAGGTTGAGACAACATATAAACGTATTAATCCACCTTTACTGTTCTAATCTCCCATCACAAAACTGTATCGTACACCTTTATCTATTTTTCCTCCTGCAGAATCATCATCAATAGCTGGAAGAAACAGCAAAAGGGACAACAGAAGATAATCAGAATTGTGAAATACGCCGCTGATAGTCCATGGTGTGTGTGAGATTAGGAAGGAAACATTAGTGCCAGCTGCTCACAAGCAGGAAATGTAACCATATCAGATGAAGATCTTTTACGGTACTTTCACAGTGACCTTTTTCTGTCTTTGTCATTCCATTCTCATGGAAACTTTCTGTCTGTGTGGTGCTGCACTTAAGGGGATGGAATGAGAGCTTAAAAAAACAAAACAATAAAAAAAAAACATGGTTTATTTTCCCAAGTATCCTTGTAATATCAATTTTTATGTCTTTTGATAAGAATTTTCTCCCTATTTTATAACTTTTTTTTCTTATTATTATTATCATTATTACCATTCTGTCAGGGATTGCTTAGCAGATCACAAGCAAACAGTGTTTTTACCTTGTAGAGACGGATGGCAGACTCATGCCTCTGGTTGGTAGCATGTAATCTCAGTTTATCCACACTGTTGCTGTAGTAGTCACAGGCGTTACACTTGAGGTGCACAGGGTTGCCAATGGCCACACACTTTAATCTCCACTGGTTGGCCTTGCCTCCCTCCTTGATGTGGGCCACCAGCTGGTGCTTCTGCATGTGCTTGTCTGTCTTGCAGTGCAGCTGAAAGTTGGCCTTGAGCTGAGTGTTGTAACTGCAGAGCTTGCACTGGTAGACATCACCCACCACGCAGCGCCACTCCTCGTCAGGCAGGGAGCGCTCCGCATTGATGTGAGTGTTGAGAGCCTCTAGGCTGTCGGTGGAGTAGCAGTTGCACACAGCACACTGGTAGAGGCGCAGCGAGGGGTCACTGATAGGTGGCGACAAGGAGGAGAGGGAGGGGTCTGCTGAAGACATGCCCCCCATTCCACCTGAGGATACCAGGGATAGGTCGTCTGCTATCAGCTGGCCGCTGGCAAGACGCAACTCTGCTGATAGGTCATTATTCACTGTAAAGAAATGAGGGACAGGTTAGACAGCTGAATGGAAATATGGAAACACGTTTTAAAATGGAAAATCTATTTAAAAAAAGAAAGAAAAGTCAGGCAAAAAGTGTGCAGTGTGGATCACAGGCAGAATAGTTAATAAAAAAAAATATATCAAAAATATGAATATACATAGTTGTGGAGAAAATTAAAGGTTGCCATGTGTATACGATGATTACGAGGCAAATACTTATTTTATTAAACAAAATGATGTGTGGAAAAGTACTGTCTTCCAGCCTCACTCACACAAAAGGCTTTGATAAAATAAAGCCACACAGCAGACTAAGTCTACCTACAAAATCTTGTCTATAAAAAAAACCCTAATAGGATTGAATCAGGATCAATTACAATCATCCTTTTCAACTTGCTAACTCGCTCATCGGGTAGCTTTAATTACTGCTCTCAGCAATAGTGGCACAATGGTTTTAGGGCTTTAAGCTTTTCTTGCTTCCACACACAGATTTGAAAAGCTGATCAATATATTACACGTGCACCACCAAACCTAGAACAAAACAAAAATCTGCCATTCATGCAAATGTAATTAACTCTCGTCTGATCCCATCATTGTCCCTCTATTTATGTTACCAAAGCTAATCATGTTGGTTTTCCCCAGATATTATAAAAAAAACCACAGCATGCACTGAGACAAACATCATCTGGTTCACAATTGTACACGATAATTCCCCCACTAAAAAGACAATTGTTGAATTTGAAGCATGCTCCTAACTGTATATGTGGAAAGTTGAGACGTAATTCCACCATCATGAACATTCATGATCATCGTCCTGATCTTTGAGGGACTGCAAATATAAGTTTGACTATAACATAAATCCCCGCTCACACTAGTCCAACCTATGCACATCTGTGCGCACTATGGGGAGCTGTGAGTTATCAGTGTAATTCACTGAGAGTACATCTGCTAGCTGGGCTGTGACCTCCACACTCGAGGAGGGAGTGGGTGTGCAGCACTGCAGGGTCATTGTTAAATCTCTCTCACTCCTACGGGAATCCGCTTCCTGCTGTGTGTGAGGATGTGTATGTGTGTGTATATTTCTGTTCTCTTCAGAATGGGTAAAGGTTTGTTAGCGTGTGTGTGTGTGTTCAGTGGTGATGGCATTGTGGTGTGGAGGGGGAGGATTAAGCTGACTTAAGAAAATTACAAATGAAAGATTAAGAATAATTCTCATGTGGCATCTCATAATCATTTTTTAATCAGCGAGAGGGGTCAGAGAAAAGAGACAATGACAGAGGAACCATATGAGAGAAGAGATAAGAGAAAGAGAGACGAGCAAGGGTAGGGGGCCAAGGTAAAAAAAAAAAAAAAGATGGAAGCAGAAAATAAGAGGGTGAGAGGGTAGAGATAAAGATAAAGGGGAACAAAGGAAACACAGAGATAAAATGAACACCTAGATGACATCAGATAAATGAAATAAAACTGCAAGTGTAAAAAAAAAAAATGTTTCATGCTTTTTAACTGACTTGTGTAAAACCTATTAATCGTGCAAGCTTATTTTTGTTTTACATATTAAATCTAGTATTCACCTAGCCCGGATCCAAGAGCGGCAGCAGTTGCTGGATCTAACTGAAAGGGGTTAATCATCATCTGGGCATCTGGTCCACCATTGCCAGCCGGGCTCTCCAGTTTTACTCCAGCGAGGCCCATGTTTTGAGCCAGGTAGTACTGGTACAGCTCTGCCTCTGCCGGGGCCAGGCCCAGATGGAGGCTGTGCTGGATCTGCTTCATGTTCTGTTGCAGCAGCATCATGTTGTGCATGTGCTTCTCGCTGGTCATGTGGATTCGTAAGTTCCGCGCCACGTTGGTCTCGTAGTCGCACACCTAACAAAAAAAGCAAGGTGGATGTCAAATTAAAATAGTTTAAAAAGTGTAAACCACACACCACAAACATAATTATTTTAAAACTAGTAGTTTACAATAAACGCATGACTACAGCAGCAAAAGAAACAACAAAATGTAATTTTATTCATCAACAAAATGCAAATATAATGGAATAATCAAAACTGAATAAATAAATTTGCAATGATTTGTTGCAAAATATTGGCAATATGTATAAGATATTCCCTTTTAAACTAGGAGTCTGATGATTTTGCATAGAAAAATAATAAAGTGTGATGCACATTGAAATAACTGCCTCATTGTGCAGTCATGCAAACAAATTGTCATGTTACTACCACCGTGTCAGAAGGATGTTTTGCTTCTTCCATTACCTCACAACGCCAAGTGGGTTTCTGTTTTGGCTTGGAGGGTGAGGGTGCACCACAGCCTCCGCCAAGGCTTGCACTGGGTACAGGGTTGGTATGGTTATGGTTGAACTGTGCCTCAGTACCACCATTCTGGAGGGTTTGCACATTGTTCAAATGCTTGTCCGACTGCATGTGGATGCTAAGGTTTCCTTTGGTGGTGGTTGAGTAATTGCATACCTAAAAGAGGATTATTAGACAAGATAATACAATTGCTGTTGATGAATAATTTTTCACAAGCTTAGCTTGAGTGCGTTTAACTGAGACAAGCCTTTTAACGTAACTTTTATTTGAACTTTTGACCTTTAAATTAGTAAAATTCTTGCTAAAGTAGATTCGTGGCCTGTTACTGAAAAACCATTGAGAAAGAAAACTGGCACATCGGTTACATCAGTATTCAATCTGCCTATGTAAAAATAGCCGATTAAATAACATCATATCTACCATAAAATCAAAAGAATAAACACAAAAAAAAAAAAGAAACTAAACAATTCACAAAAACAAAATGCAGACAATATTTTTACTATAACAATTCTTAAAATATGAGGGGGAGAGGGGAAATAGTTTTCCAAGAATATAAAAAATAAACAATGGACAGACCTCACAGCGGAAAGGCTTGTATCCACAGGTATAGCTTTCGCCTCTAGCTAAACGAGGGTGAGGTTGTCCTGTGCGGCAGTACACACATGATCCACCAGATTCTGGGTGCTTTTCCTTCATGTGAGCATCCAGTGTTTGCTGGTACTTGTAATGCCAGTTACACTTTGGACACTTAAGCGTCTTGCATGAGTTACGTGAATGCATCATTGTCATGTGCCCTCCTAGTGACCGCGACGATCCCAAGACTGTGTCGCATTTGGGGCACTCCACCCCACTGCCTGGGGATCCTTCACCTGGTCCAGGGGTGCCAGGAGTTCCTGGCGTTCCAGGCGTACTAGGATTTCCTGTGTTTTGATGTAGAGGCCCAGGACTCTCATCATCTCTGCGCATCATCATGTCAATCGGGATAGAAGATGGTGATGTCCCATCGCGTCCTACCAGGCCTTCACTTGTAGAATCATTGCTGCTCTCCCGCTCTCTGGCAGCTGCCAGGGCACTGGATAAAAGGCTCTTCTCCATCTCCAGCTTCTCAGACATAGGCAGGGAGGAAGAGGAGGTGGACACAGGGCCTTTACTGTCACTGTTTAACTTAAGCACACTGTTGGAAAGGGGGGGAATACTTTGGTTTAAGAGAGGGAAATCTTTGCTACTGGTGCAGTCGGCTTCCTGGCCTGTCACTGACATGGTCATGGCCTGTTCCTCCTCCTCCTCATTTGCCTCCATTTCTGCTCCTCCACAAATTGAGTAAGTGTCCTCATCCTGTTCTGGACTTTCTTCTCCCACTGTACCAGGCTCCCGCTTAATAGACGGGTATTGGCTCAGGTCCAGCCCATTGGGTTGCAAAGTGCATGTGTCCCTAACGTGGCCTTTGCAGTCACTATCAGAGTTCAGACTTTCCAGACTGCCACCAATGGCAGCAGCAGCAGAACTCCCACTAGGGTTTCTGTGGGTGCCAGCCCCTCCCCCGAGGTTTGGGTTGGTCTCAGCCTTTGGCATGATTTGGGTTCTGGGGTTTTGGTCAGAAGATGAGCTGCTGGCACTGCCCTTCAAAAAGGCAAAGCCTGCCTGAAAACAATCTGTATTCTCCCCACTACTGTGGAAAGCATTCCACAAGCCTCGGAGCCCCGTGTCTGGCCCTAGGAAGTTGGCAGGTGAGGGAAAGTGGGGTAGCACAGCGTTTGGGGGTTTTTTTGGTTCCAGAAAGCTTATAAGAGGTTCTTTGTCCTTGCCGATGCCCTGGATGATTGCAGAGACATGCTTGTTGCTCAGTAGCTTCTGTTCCTGCTCATTCAGGGTCATACGGTGGTCATGAACAGCGTGTGTAACGAAGGAGCGGCTGTAGCCAAAAGACAGTTTGCACAGAAAACACATCAGCACAGGCTTCCGCCGACCATCGGCCACACAGCCCTCAAACTTGGACAAGTCCACATTGTTGGGGACATCTTTGGACACACAGGAGTTTTTGGCTGCACCATCCGCCGTCAGATAGTCCTTGTCATTCCTATGGCGGAGGTCATAAACACGAAAACTGTGCAACACAGGACCAGCACCGGCCATCCCTCCCACTGAGGTATTTGGGAAGGAGGGATGGTCGGTTGTGAGGGATTTACTCCCAAGGGATGAGGCGATGTGGAAGGTGTTGATGATCTGGGGGTAGAAGGACATGGGTGCAGCGGGCTGCTCCAACCGTTCACCACCTGGGCTCAGGCCACTCTGGCCACTGTTGCCCAATGTATTGGGGAAGGTCTGGGGGGACAACAGGCCTCTGAATTGAAGAGCCCCTGAGAGTCCCCCCTGGTTGCCACGCTGCTCTTTGGAGTCCTCCAAGATAAAGGCAGAGCCATCGGGCTGGTAGATGATCTCGCCACATAGGTTCTCCACATCACTATCCTCTTCCATCTCCATCTCACTGTTTACATCCCCTACTTCTGCAGCACCCACCTCACGATCTCCTTCATCCTCACTCTCCTCCCCCATCATCCCTTCAACTTCCTCATCCTCCTCGTGATCTCCAGCAATAGGCAGGCGGGCATTAGGGCAGTGGTGCTCCATGTATTTTTGTAAACTGGAGAAGGATTTAGAACATTCGTTGCAGGGGATCTCCTTTGCCGGTGCCACAGGCGATGTGGCAGGGGCAGAACAGTCCGAACCCAAAGCTGCTCCTCCTCCTACTCCTGGTAAAGTCCCAGTAACATTACCTCTGTTACTGGTAGTAAAGCTTTCTCTTCGACTCTGCTCACTTACAGGGTCGATTGTTGCACTGACAGTGGTGGGGGTAGTAGTAGACCTAAGTGGGCTTACAACAGTTCCTCCGAAGCCATTGTCTGGCTCTCCAATGGCAGCAGGCAATGACTGGTTGTTGCCGTTTGTGACGCTGGACTCCATGGAGACAACAGAGTTGTCCTCAGCAGCAGCATCCAACCTCTGGCCACCATATTCCTGCTGCCGTGACGACACCATGGGGGGAGAGTCACAAGTTGCCATGATGACCACTACATAGGGATCTCATCTCATCCAGCCCAGTAGGGACCTGAAGTGGAGAAATGGAGAGAAAGAAAATAAAAGTTAAATTTAGCTAATTTGGTTAAATATTACTATGTAAGCTAATTCTGAAATAATTATTTTAATTCACTCCAGTTAATTTCCACTCACACAAAATCCTGTTAATAAGTGTGTTAAATTTGAACATTAAACTTATTTAAAATACATTTAAGTATAGGGAGCTCAGCTCAGTACAGTAATAGCAAAATTGTTTCTGATTTATCTGATCCTAACTAAAAGTACTATAGAAAGAAAAAGAAAATATAGTAACTAAAACAATCAGCTATTGTACACCAGTCTTCAGAACGCTGAAGTAAGTGATCAGTTATTGTAAGAAATGTTTTTGCATTACTGATACACAACTACCAAATCCAAATGTTGCCTTTATAGAAAGATAGATAGATATATAGATAATAGATTGTAGACAGACAGGCAGGCAGGCAGGCAGGCAGACAGACAGACAGATAGATATCACTTTTTTTTTTTTTTTTTTTTAATGTAATATTAGGCATTTTTGGAAAAAACTTTTTTTATTTTTATTTTGATTTAGAAATGTATTAATTCCATTAAAAACAAAATAACTATATACTGTACAATAGAAAATAAAAAATATATGTACAATCAAAAAATAAAATGAAAGGCAGCAGAAGAAAAATAAATCTTATGATATCTGCCCCTTTTTGTCCCTGGATACATTCAAACAATAGTAATTTTCATGCTGACACCATGTCAAAAGACATGATTTTTGTACCGTATATTCCTAGATGCAAAGAAGAAATGTGTACGTTATAGTAATAAATAGCATGAAATAAATATAAAGCTAAATTCATCTTATTTTCTAACATTTTGTTTAGAGAAAATAATGAAATAAAGGCAAAAACAGCAGAAAGAGCTAGAATCAGTGAGGAATGCTGACTATCTCATGCTGCTGTACAGTATTTATTCATACCCATCTACTCACTACTGACTCGTGTTTGGGCTGCTGTTTAATATACAGGTGGTCCTCGACCTACGGCTCCCCCGACCTACGGCGCTCCGGACTTACGAACGGCACCCGATGACGTCATCC